>VZRX01012950.1:0-44096 GCA_013398075.1 Notiomystis cincta | reverse complement strand
TATACTTCATTTAATCTGTTAAAATTAAAGAAAACCTCCTTAAACTTATGAAAACTAGCAGATTTACAGTGAATGTAAATCAGTCAAATTTATGAGTTTGATCAATATTTTAGAGACAGGAATGTATCTTCTCCCTCCAGCTACATCAGCTCTATACCCTTTGTGCTTCTTACTTTTTTTTTACACAATATTATCAAAACAAAGTAGTGTTATCAGTGATCAGAGAAATTACTCCTATTGTTTTCTTATAGTGTTCTGATTTCATATGCTTTAATCATTAATTGATATCCACTAACTTCCTTTTTTTACCTTCCAGCAGTCTTAGTCCTTTCTTCTATTGTCTGAGTCACTTTAATGCTTCTTTTCTGAGTTTCTATTTTTCACTTCTTCTGCCATTACCTTTTGTATTTGCTTTTGTCCTAGCTCTGAGTTTAAAGAATTTGAGAGACACTTTATCATTTTTGCCCCATCTGTGATGAATGGAGTCCCTGATAAACATATCAATTTATTGATATAGAACAATATAGGCTTTCATTTTAAACCACTGGTGCATTTTATAGTTGACATGTACTCTCTGTGGAACCACTACCCCTGTCAGTTGTCTACAGTTTCCCTTTCTATTGCAGATAAAACAGTTTTCAATGTAAAGTGCTTTGAAAAGCAGTGGACTGCTGCTTTGACCTATGGATGCCCTGCAGTCCCTAGACACTGGAAGACACAAACACCTAAAAAGGATTTGTTTCATTTTATAATGGTATCAGAGAGCACTCACTTTGTTCAGGCTTCATATTCCATCATTCCTGCTCATTTTTTGTCATTGTTGTCAGTTTAGGTCTCTAACATCATATGCAAGAGAATTTAAGTAAAACTCAAGGTTTAGAAGGTTGCATTTATTAGGAAGAATTTGTCCTGTGTAGGTTAATGTGCCCTTAACCCATTCTGTGAAGACCTCTGATTTGTATTTCTTCAGGAAAAGGCAAGGCAGAAAAACACAGGTGCAGATTTCTCTTTGGGTTTCAGCTATGACCTCTTATTCGAAAAACAAAGCCTGTACCTACAGACTCTCACCCAGTTACAAGGGATGGCTCCTACTTTCTAGGTCATTAGTCTTCTTCATTACACATGTCCCTCTATGATGCCTCCACAGTTCAGCACTGCTTTCCAAGGTAACATACATTTTTCTCTGTTTCTCTGCTGTTGAGAGGAAAGGGTTAAAACCAGATGATTTGGTGAGGAGGAGGGAATAGTTTTACTCATAGTGACCTTGTGGCTGGGAATGCTAACAATACTGGTGTGAGAAAATTCCATCTATTCTGCCCAATGCCATTCATCCTCTGCCTATTTTGAGAGGTAGAATCCCTGTATAGAGACAACACACACTCACAGACATGCATGAGCCTTCTGCTGGGAGAGAGGAATCACAATAGCACAGCCTTGTGCAAAACTGCACATGCTTCTTGTTATATTGGTGCTGGCACTGGACTTCCCTGCCCAGCCTCCAGGATGAATTAAGCTACTGGAGCCTGGGACCCCATGTGTCTCTGATGCCCAGTGCTGCTA
The DNA here is from genome assembly GCA_013398075.1 of Notiomystis cincta. Lineage (NCBI taxonomy): Eukaryota > Metazoa > Chordata > Aves > Passeriformes > Notiomystidae > Notiomystis > Notiomystis cincta. The sequence goes on along the minus strand of VZRX01012950.1, from coordinate 42,536 downwards.
GCAGGGTAATGAAATAACCTGCTCTTCACATTTCAGCTGTGGCTGGGCGGTTGTCCTGGCTACCTGAATGTGTCAATTCACAAGCCTAGTCATTGTATCTAGGCTGTAGATGTTTCAGAACACATCTCTAGCACTCTCTCTGGTAACATAATGGGAAATACTCAGCTCCTTCATTGATGTAATTGAAATCAAGTTTGAGCTGGCCACTCATTTTGTTTGGGTAACACTTTATATCTCCATCATACCTGCTTTTGTTGCTCTTGTTTCAAATAGAAAAGGTTTCCAAAATACTGTGTGAAAAACTTCAGGAAATTATATATATATATATATATTCCCTAAATATTCAGGTATTTCAACATCTGTTTTGACCCTTATTCAGGATTGAAAGATAAATATTGTCATTTTATACCAGGAGAAAAAAATCAATGTACACATTTGTAAACAAAAATTATGATATTAGCCATGTCAACAACTCAAAAATGGGATGTCTACTTTAAACTAACATGCTGCTTTCACATTATATTTAAAGTTGTAAATTTAAAATCAAATATCTAGTTCAGACTAGAAACTTCTCAGAACAGATGACTTGTGGTCAAGCAAAGCATAACTTCAGAATATCCCATAGAAAAGCATAGTGTTTTAGTACAGGGGATGAAAAAAACTGGAATACAATTGCATAATTTGGGAAGAATAATATTTTGGTGTGTTTTTCTGATTATCAAGGCATTCCTTCAGCAATGCCATGGCTTCTATATAAACAAAACTGTATTGTGTAAAACATACTGTGTTTAGTCTTGCATGAACGCTGTTGACCCCATGTATTAGTAGGGAATTCAATACAATTAGACCAGGATTTAATGATAACAAAAAGGGAGAATTTACTTAACAGACAAATGGCACAAAAAACCCCAAAGAACTTTGCAAACCCTATATGATATGGCAATTTCTTGTTCTACAGTGCTATTTAGGAAACTTATATATGTGACAACTATATAACTAAAAAATATTAATGTAAAGAAATATTATGTAAATCTATGGAATGATGATTCTTTTAGAGAAAAAGGTTATTCATTAAAGTAAAAATCTTACCAGAGTAAAGAATCTAATTTTCAAGAATTTGGGACACTGTAAATGGAAATCTTTTCATTAGCAGAAACTATGGAAGGTAATTCGAATTCACAGTATTTACCGTTCTCAGGCCTGCCAAAGAATCAGGATTGAATCATAGACCGATAAATCTCTCTATTAGTTTTGAAAATTTCAGAAATCCCAACCATTCTAGAAGTAAACTGCTAAAAAAGTCTTATTCAGCCCTAAATAAAACAAACATCAGTTAGCAACAGGATTACAGAAGTATGTTTGCCAGAGTGTAACTCTGTTTAAGAGCTTGCAGAAGTTGTCCTACTTGGACTGATTCAACAAAACAAAAACCAAATGAAAACAAAACAAAGCAAAACTAAAAACCAAAACAACACTGCAAAGTGTTAAAAAGCAATTGTATTATTTATACTGGTATATCTTTAGGGAAAAATATATTTGTATTCTAGTCAGAATGTCTTCTACATCATGCCTGCAGCCAAATTACACCTAAAATAGCGTTACTAGACACTGTACTTGCAGAATCTACATGATTGCCCAAGCGTGCTACCTTCTGAAAAGCTGTTGAAGACCTCCATGTTCCTCAAAATTTGCTAGCAGCTATATTATCATATAACGTGAGTCACTGAACACACTTTGAGACCTGTATCACAACATTCATATGGAGACATACCTGATGACATTAGGAAATCCAAACTGAAAGTGAAAATGGAGGAAAAAACCCAAAAGAATGGAAGATAATACACCTAGGTTTCTGCATGTTACAGCCAACTTCACTATCAGATTGCCAATGGAAGGGATCAAGGGTAAAATTTGATACTATGGAAGACAATCATAGAAGGTCTGAATCCACATTAAGCAGGACCATTCTCTAAAAATATGCCTCAAATGTAATGAAGGTGAACAAATGTGTCATTTCAGTGTGTCTAGTAATCAAGTAGGTGATATAATTTGTAATAAAATGATCTTTCAAACCCTCACGGGAATAAGATGCAGCCATTAGAAAAAAAAGGAAATTAAATTTCTAAATGTTAAAACCAGACTCTTGGGTAAATAAAACAAATAGACATACTGATGCAGTATATCAGCAAATAATAAATCACCAATCAGTCATCAGATCAAATAATAAAATCATAATTGAAACATAAATATGGAACAAAATATTGATTTTCAGAAGGGAAAAAAGCCAAACAAATTTTAATTTAGAATTGAGCAATAAGTTTAAAAGGCAAATACAGTAAAACCATGTGTTGATTCTCAATAAGACTGAGAACCATGTAATTTTTTAAATCTCTATAAACTCAGATGAAAATATGGGAAGAAATATCTATAATAACAATAATAGGGTCAAATATTAGACATGATTACCAACATTAATTTACCAGACAATAAAATGCAACAACAATATTCATGCTATTTTATTTATACTTATTTTAGTAAACTATGAAGGTTCAAGAAAATGAAGGCCATGGAGTACAGGAGGCTTGAGTAAATGGAGCTGATTTGGAGTAAACTAAAATTAACATTAATTGAATATTAATTAAGGTAGTTTTTATTAATCTCATATTAAATGGAAGACTGTGAAACTAAAGGAGAACTCGTAGGCTCACCAACTCTAGGATAAAATATCTCAAATAAGATAAGGTTTTGTACTCCTATCAAAGGGAAAGAAATTCTGGGGACAATGCTCCCAATTAACTATATTCCTCACAACCTCAAAATCAGATTGCACAAATAAAGTAGGAAAAGATCAGAGGCAAAACCTGAGGTTTTTAAGAGGTTAATCTATGGTCACAGCAGAGTCCAGTCTCTTGATGAATTAATAGCCACAGAGATATGCAATCTTCCTCTCTGGTACTTGGAAAGTACCACCTTCTCTTGTTTCTTGAAAGAACAAATTTAATTTAGGAAATATTTTAGCTGTACTGCTTCTTACACCCAACTTAATGTATTTAGAACTAGATTGCACATCTTGGATAGTATTAGCCAGAGATTCTTGACATTTCTGTCTATACTGTTGCATCAATACATTGTTTTTTTCCACAAAAATCCCAGAGGAATTAGATGTTTGACTTCTGAGAACTGGACTTATCCTAAGATCTGCAGAGCCTTTTGGTAACCCATACTGGTCATAATCATTCTGGGGTCCACTCACCTTCCACTAGCAGTCTGGTACCCTCAAAAGTTGTGTTACTATGAGATGACAAAGAACACTGGAACAGCTTTCTTGGAATCATCCACCGAAAAAACACCAAACAAACAAAAAAACCCACAACATTTTGGTTCAACCAATAGCCTTTCTTAATAGTATGAGAAATATCTTCATCAAATTCAAAAAGGAACAAACATAAAATAGATGCTGTCCACACTAATTCTACCATGTAGTTAATTCAAACTTCAAAACAGAAAATGCATTTCTTATCTGGAGATAGTACTGCAATGGAGTGTAGTACTGCTTCACAATCTGCCACCTTTTGTACTGTGCAGATTTTAATTTAACTTTGAAATGAGAACATTTTGTATATTATCTTTTGGAAGATAAATTAACCCAGTTCTTTCGTTTCTAAGTAAGAAATCATCCACTTAGTAAACAAAATATATTTAGGTATTTTTCCTCAACTGTGTATGTCATAAATGGTCATTCCTGTTAAGGAAATGCCGGGCCATGTGGTATCCCTGAAAGGAGAGGAATGTACATCATTCCCTGCTGTGAAATTTATCTATTTATCTATAGAAACTTCTAGGAGTCCCAGGGGGTCTGGCAATTAAAGGAAAGGAGTCAGATGTCTCAAGTTCAATCAAGGCACTTAGCCAGATATCTGGTAAAAGATGAAAGTCTCAGAAGATCTGAGAGTTTCCATACAAGCAGAGTCTTCTGCAGACACATTCTTCTGAGGGCAACAGATGGCCAGGCTTGGCCAAAATTCCTCCTAGGCACCAGAGAAAGTTCTACAGGTTTAGGTGGAATTTAGGAAGCCATTGAGCTGATTGAAGAAAAACCTGGAAGTAAAGGATCATCCCACAAAACATTCTACATTGAATTACTTACCTCCTCTATAATCCATCAAGTATTAATGAGTCATTATTATATGAGAGGAGTAAGAATCAATCTTAGCAACAGCAAATATCTTCCTACACTGCACAAGGAACCAATTTCAAAGAACTTAGGTGTAAAATATTACATGTAAAACATACTTCTTAAGAGTTTTGTATTTCATGTTCATGAAAATTGTCTGTAAGAGAGCAAGGCTTTCATTTTTGTGTGGTCACTGTCCAAGACATTGCACATATTTCTAAGATGTTGAAGAAGAAAACAACATCTGCTTGATTTGCACCAAAAGGAATTTAATTTTATTACAATATACTGTTTAGGCAAAAGTTACATATTTAGAGAAAAATTATTTAAATGGTGAAATGTTCAGGAGATCTGTGCTCAGTCATTGATTTGTTACTGTGTGAACTTAGACAAATCATTTAAGCTATGCCCTCATCACTTCCAAGATAGTGAAATGCTTCTGACCCAGTATGTTTAACTGAAATTATTGCCTGGAGTATGTGTCTATACAGGGTTAAAAATGTATACAGTCACCTATGTAATTTGTCAGAATACAATGGCTTTCCTCATTCTGAGAACTATGAAAAGCTCTCTCTTACATAACTACACTGCATATCTGTTTCTGACCAGAGACTTTCTTTTGTCCTGATTATATGCATCTGATACAGGGAGAATTTAATTTTATTTGTGGTATTTAGATGCCACTACAAAAAATAATTAACATTAATTTCTCCTCTTATATTTGTGTGTATTATGAAGGGGGGAAATTTTCCATTAATTTTTTATCCTTTAAAATATATTTTGTCATTATACTACTTTTATTGCCAAACATTTATAGCAAAATATATATAAAGTAAAACATAATTTTTGCTTTTCTAGCAAGACTTTTATTTATATAGATATAGAAAAGGCAGAATTGAATATTTGTAATTTTCAGTTAAGTGGGTTAAAGCAAATATTCTTTCTGAAAGCAATTTGTTACAAATATCTTTGAAATACTCAGCATTTGAAAAGATATTTGATTTCTAGTTTCTTCTTCTGAGGGAAGCTCAGGGTCTTAGTAGTAAATTATTTGCCAGTTGAGAGGAAGACAGATGTTCAGAAATATTCTCTGTTGCTGGAGTTTTTAAGAAATATTTTAGCTATGTACCAGAATTAGCAATTAGTATTCAGTAAGCCACTCTTCAAACACCAGTGGTATAAACCTATTTGCTTTTCAAATTATGCATATACAAGAGAGAGGTGGAAAAACATCAACAAATCCCTAGAGTTGTGGGAAAAAACTTAGTTAGACTTTAATTAGCACTTAGCAGCCATTTAATGAATGTGGCCTCAAAGCCTAATCCATCAAACTGTAACTAGCATTATCACTGGTTTAAAAACGATGTATTAACAAAAAGTTTTACAAAAATTGTACAGAAGCACACCAGAGAACTGCAGCACTATGAGTTCCAGATCTGTGAGCCAGGTCTGGTTCCCTGGGGGAATCGAATTCTGTGAGTCTGGAGTCTGAGTCATTGTAATCAAACTGGAGGTTGGTCTAATGCTTTTGATTCTTAGAAGCGTAAGATGATATCTGGAATTTTCACAAATAGTTTATGACAGTAAAATTAACTACCTGCTGAAATTCATGCAATAATTATGAAGATTACCTGTAAATTTTTTAAAATATTTCAATAATTCATAATTGGCACTCAGAATCTTAGTAAAACCATAACACTGAAATACTAAGCACTGGAGTCACTGCTACTTTTGAAAGTAACTGCAATTACAACATAAAATCATCCTATATATATATAAAAAGCTAGATTTTGCAGAGGAAAAACATGCTTTTCTGGATTGCTAGGATCATTACAAAAGTCCCTAAAGGGCAGCATTACAGAAAAATCTCTACTTACCAGAATTTTAGGAAAACAATTAGTGTATTTGGATCAGAGGACAGAGATAAAGTGTATAAATTGAGATAATGCATAGATCTGTTGCACCCATGAACTAGAAACTTACTAAGCATAATGTAATTAATATTACCTTGCCTTGGACCAGAGCAATCAATGTGTGGTCGCATTCCAGAAAGCTAATTGTATTTTGAACTGCAACAAAAGAAGTGTGAACAAGTGTGTGGGAGGTGATTCTGGCCCTCTGCTTTAATGAGGCTCCAGCTGGAGTGCTGCATCCAAGACTGGAGTCCCCAGCATGAGTGGAGGAACCTGCTGGAGGGAGTTCAGAGGAGGGCCATGAAGTTAATCAGTGTTGGAGGACCTTTCTCACGAGGAAAAGCTGAGAGAATTGGGATATTTTAGCCTGGCTAAGAGAATGCTCTGGGGAGACATTATAAGCAGCCTTTCATTTCCTAAATGGGGCCTAAAGAAAGAGAGAGAGGAACTATTTAAAAGGGCATGTAATGATAGAACAAGGAGTATTGTCTTTAAACTGAAAGATGGTAGGTTTAGATTGGTTATTAGGAAGAAATTGTTTACTATGAGGGTGGTGAGGCACAGGAACATGTCCCAGAGAAGCTGGATGCCCATCCCCATCTCCAAGTGTCCGAGACCTGGCTGGATGGAGCTCTGAGCAACCTGGTCTAGTGAAAGGTGTCCCTGGCCATGGCAAGGCAGTTGCAACTGGATGATCTTTAAGGTCCCTTCCGAACCAAACAATTCTATGATTCCATGATTAAATAGTTGACTCTCAACACAGTTAACATAATCAAATCAGTGATATAATTACCTGAAACATTGTGAAGGTAATAGAGGAGGAAATCTGTCATGTCTTTTTTATTACTAAATTAGTAGTAGTCTACAGAGATTATTTGGGGTTAGTGGCATTTTTTTGCAGTCCAAGTCCCTTGGAAAGATTCTGAAAGGAGAATACTAGAATCCTTTATGGGCTGAGGAATGTGCTTGCCAGGCTACATTAAGTCTTCCCTTCATACCTTTCTCCTGTGGTATTTTAGCTTCACTGTACAGCCAAACATTGTGAATTCAGAAGGCTTTGTATTATTCTATGGCTTTAGCTGTTACGTTACTGGCAAGATACAGCATGTATTATAACAAGATTTGAGGCCATGTAAGTAACTATTTTCAAGAAAGTGATTCATTGTATATCAAGTTCAAGAAATAAGCCTGCAGCTTAGATCTTATTGATAAATGTTGACACAGTGCTTGCTCCTGATGGTTATCTTTTGTTACTTTCCTCTGCCTATGAGTCCAATGTCTTTTTTTCCTACACTTTTTCTTCTATTTCCTACCAAATACAAAATAATAATAACAAAGATATCTAAAAATGAACACCATTTATATTTGTATAAACCAGCTATTAAATGGTACATGCTGGTAAAGCTCTGCTACAGGTAATAGAATACATAGGTTCAAGACATTTAAGTTATTAATTGTATCATTCTGTCCATACATTTTATGTAATAATGGATTTTGTTCGGTTGAGACCTATGACACATAAATCCATGAAGACCAACAGATAAGTGTGGTGTTTGAACTGGAAATACATAGATCTGACATGTGGAATAGTTCTCATGTAAAAGGTTATATATACCTCATTGTGCATTAGTTGTTATGTCAATCATCCTCAAACATAACCACAAGATGTAAAAACCTAAATCAAGAAAACAAAAGATATTTTTCTCTGACAGATCTCTGGGAGTATATAGTATTTTTTAAAATTTTTAGAAAAAATTAAGTGATAAATGTTTTCATGTTGCCAGTTTGTGCAGAGATATGCTTGAGATGTACTATGTTGCCTCTGAAAACTCATTGCCTATAAATCTTTGTCCACATAGTTCAGCAAATCTATTGAGAACAACTTTTCTGTCCACGGCAAAATCTCCAGCAAGTGCTGCATAACACTGCTTTATATGAAATATCATCATTTGAAGTATTTTTTTGAAACAAGAAACTGCATAGAGGTATTCCTAGCTGTCCAGTAAAAACTACCACTGTTAATCATGCATATATGATTCACATATATCTTAGCTAGAATTTCAGCATATGAACTAGATTATGCATACCTTTAAAATATGGTATCTTTTTAAGTCAGGTTACTCATGTTCAGTCACAACAGACTGAAATATCAGATATTAAGTATTGTACCTCTAACAATACCTCAAGCTTCAGGTTACAACCTTTATACATAATATCATAATATGTTGTCATTCCATGAGATGGGATTTAAGAATGGACTTCTGGATGATGGAGGGGGGAAACAAAACAAAACAAAAGAAGCCCAACACCTCAGATGTCAACTTAGATTGGAGCTGGTCATAAATAAGTATCAAAAATGATTTAACATTTGTTACCAGACTTTTAAGGAAACCTTGATGAAGCCAAAATATTATTCCCCTGGAAACTCTTCTTTAACTTACAGCTCTGCATTCAGGCACAGATTTCTGTAAAACTGAATACAAATAAATGCTGATTGCAACTCTGGTAGAATTAAAATGATTCTATTGTACATGAAATAACTAGGATGATGATGACACACTTAGTAGATAGTGACTTCTTCTGTGCCTGTCATTTACTCCAAATTGTTATTAAGCAGATGGAAACTTTATACTTGTGAACTACGAAAAGAATATTTCAGAGCTTTTGATCAAAACTAATTGAAAATGAAACAGTTTGTTGCACGTGTGGCAGCTTTCTCCGTTTATAGATGCTGACATGCAAGATTGTTGTTTGAAAGAACTTGCTTCTCCATGAGTTACAAACAGAAAAGAGATATTATCTAGGACAGAAATTCTGTTGGCAAAATCAGTTAAATTTGCTGTGGATTAATTCCTACTCTATGTCTAGGTCAAATCAAAAGTTCATAGAACCTCAGAATGGCTTGAATTGGAAAGGACTTTAGAGATGATGTACTTCCAACACCTCTGTCATGGGCAGGGAGACCTTTCACTACACCAGGTTGCTCAGAGGCCCATCCAACCTAGCCTTGAAAACTTCCATGGTAGGGCATCTACAGCTTCTCTGGGCAACTTCTTCCAGTGCATCACCCTCACAGTGAAGAATTTCTTCCTAATATCTAATCTAAACTGACCCTCTTTCAGTTTAAAGCCATTCTCCCTTGTCATTTGACCACATGCTCTTGTAAATAGTCTGTCTCCTGCTTTTTTCTAGGCTCCCTTCAGGTAATGGAAAACCAAATATGGTCTCCTTGGAGCCTTCTCTTCTCCATGCTGAATAACCCCAACTCCCTCAGCCTGTCCTCATAAGAGATGTGCTTCAGCCCTTTGATTATCTTTGTGGCCCTCCTCTGCATGCACTCCAACAGGCCCACAGCCTTCCTTTGTTGGGACCACAAAAACTCAATGCAGTATTCCAGATGGGATCTCACAAGAGCATAGTAGAGGGGGAGAATCACTTCCTTCGACCTCCTGGTCACACTTCTTTCGAGCAGCCCAGGATACAATTGGTTATTTTACGTATGTCTGAGCATAATTTACAGGAGGATCTGCTCCATTGTCTTGCCAGGAACAGAGATGAGACTTCTAGGCCTGTAGTGTACATGGACCTTTCTCTTTTCCCTTTTTGAAAACTGGGATTAGTTTTTCCTTTACCACAAAATGGGAACTTCACTTGACTGCCACAGCTTATCAAATACGATGGAGTAGCTCAGCCACTTTCTCCATTAATTCCCTCAGGACCTGTGGGTACCTCTCATGATGTTCCATGGACTTGTGTACCTACAAGTCCCTTAGACAGTCCCAAAATGGATCTTCTCCTACAGCAGGTGAATCTTCATTCTCTCAGTCCCTGCCTTTGCCTTCTGGGACTTGGGTGGCATGGCCGGAGCACTTGCCAAGACGGAGACAAAAAAGCTCTTGATTACCTCAGACTTCTTCATGTGTCAGGTAATCAGGCCTTCTGCTTCCTTCAGGAGAGGGGCTACAAATACCAGGTCTTCTTTTTATCACCAATGTTTCTATAGAAATTTTTCGTGCTGTTCTTGATGTCCTTGGACAGATTTAATTCTAGAAGGGCTTCAGCTTTCCTAACTAGATCCCTGGCTGTCTATATTCCTCAGGCTATGTGTCATTGCTTCCATCCAGTGTAGGCTTTCCTTTCATGAGTCTGTCAAAGAGCTCCTTACATATCCATGCAGGCCTCCTGGTGGTGTTGCTTTACTTCTTCATCATGAGCTTGGAGGAGTTGGTTCTTAAATATTAAGCATCTTTATTGTGCTTTTCTTCCCCAAAAGGTTCTCTAGCAAGCAGAGGCCTGAGGACACCACAGTCTGTGCTCCTAAGTCCAGCATAATGAGCTTACTGTGAACCCTCCTTTCTGCCCTTAGCACCATTCCATGGTCATTCCAGCCCAGGCTGTCCTTGCGCTTCACATTCCCCACCAGTCTCTCCTTGTGCTCCCACTTCTCCTCAATGGTTTCTTTATCATCTGGAGAAAGAATTTATCCTCAATGCATTCCAGGAACCTCCTGGATTGCTTATACCCTGCAGTGTTTCCCCTCCAACAGATAATTTGGGTGGTATAAGTCCCTCTGTGTAGACCAGGGGGATCATATGTGAATGTGAGGCTGCTCCTATCCCTCTATAGAGGGCCTCATCCACTTAGCTATCCTGACAGGGAGCCTGTAGTGCTTCCCTACCATAATGTCATCTGTCCCTTTAATCCTGACCCATGAGATCTAGGCTGGTTCCTTATCTCCCTCCATGTAGAGTTCCATGCATTCTGGCTGGTCATTGACAGAGAAGGCAACGCTACCTCCTCATCTTCCCTGCCTGTCCTTCCTAAAAAGCTGGTATTCTTCCAATCCAACACTCCAGTAACAGGAGACACCCAATCATGTCTCTGTGATGCCAATAGGATCATAGTCCTGTAGGTGTGTGCGTGTCTCTAACTTGTTTTACTTTTACCTCATGCTGCATGCTTTAGCATAGAGGCCTTGAGTTGTGACCCCAATGAAGTGACTTACTGGGTGCAACAGCAGGAATTCCTTTGCAGACAAATACTAAGTGTTGGCCACTTGCTGTGAGAAATCGACATTTGCAGGTAAATTTAAGAGAGGCTCCATATCAACCTTGGTGTGCTTGTGCTGTCTGTAGGCTTTAATTTCTAGGAACAGGGCTGGTCAGGACAGCTAATGAATAAGGTGTAGCATGGTCATCAGAGAAACTCCACAATACACTATTGCATACAGTAATGTTACCTAGCACATTACTAATTCAACTCATAAATCACAAAGACTGGTCTTTGAAGGCATGATTGAATCAGAACTTCACGGAAGAAAAGAAAAAGATTAAAAGGGAAAAGAACAGACCAATAGGTAATTACTCATTCCATAATGTACAACAGCAAAATTTACTTACAGTTGGTTAAAAAATATTTAAATACTGCTGTGCTCTGTCTTGAACCTTGCCCCTCAGCAAAATCTTGCCATGCTGCAGGAAGAATGGGCACTTCTGCTCTACCACCTGCTCTGCCTAATCACCACTAATCACTAGCTGTTAATGGTGGTTACTTTTGGGTTTTAGTAACAGCAAAGAGCATAGAAAACCTAATTCCCTACTATGTTTTGTTGAGTTTTTTTAATGGCTCATCTCTTCTGCCCTTGCCATCATCGAATTTATGGCTTTAGCCTCCTTTTTATACTAATATCTATGATTTGGGTACCTTTCAGCTCAAGTGTGCTTAGATATATTTCCCCAGTTTTGCATACTGTCTGAGCTAGATATTGTCCTGTACTTTATGGCAGATCTACTTTTTAAATAGAAATTTATGATGCATAATTACAGATTATTCAGTGTTAGCTGAGCAGGTTTAAGGCCCATACACTTGTTCAATTCTACTTATTTCTCAGCCAAGTTTGAAAAATATTCGTTTCCTTCTTAGCAGTCAAGAGATTAATTTTTAAAGACTGCACCACCAGGCTTATGAATACTAAGCAAATATGCACTGTGAGTTTGCAGTGATCATTCAAGTCAGTGGTGCTAATTGTCTTCTGGTTGTTGAAGATGTGAAGGTGCTAATCAGATCTGAAGTATATTTATATGCCTAGACAGCTTTGATTCTTTGAGGGNAGAAAAAGAAAGAAAAAGAAAAAGCAGTAAAGATTTGGCTGTTTATTTAGGCCTGAAAGTCTTTTGAAGTCTTAATTTCTTTGCATCTTCTGTCCTGTTTTGCTCCATATCACTGTAACTTATTTCTTAACATTGCGGATATTTTGAGAATTATTTTGTTAATGCTAAAAATAAATTGAAGTGTAATGAAATGGAAGAAGTATAAATATCTAAAAGCATTAGAGAGTAGTACAAGCTCATTAATGAATCTTGTGCTTAAACTAGCAATGCCTTGGTTGATAGCCCATTACTACCACTGCTTTAAGTAATAAAATAATAGTGTGTGTCTTAAAAATCAATGTCAGGTTACCAGGAGAAAGTAGTAGTGCCTTGAAATACTGCAGGGCAATCCTATTATGTACACGATTGGCTTTGACAGTTCTGTGGGTTCAGGAGAAAAGCCTCAAACTGTCTTCCTCTGCTAAATGTTTTTAGCATTAGGCACTCTATGCAATGAGTGTGCAAAGCTGAATTATATGTCATACTATTTTTTTTCTCTAAAATTTCAGGCAGAGGAAGTGGATTTAGATATCTTATAAGCAGTTCTCTTTAAAAAAAATCTTTATTAAACTAGAGAAAATATATCTATTTCACTGAAATACTTTTTAAATATTTTTTATTGTTCAAATAATTTGAATCCTAAAAATCCCAAGATAATGTGTCTAAGTAAAATGCATTATAAAACTAGAAACTCACATACTAGTGCAGAGCTAAGCTTTAACACTATTTCCTATAATTCCAATCTGGATGCAAGCAATGCAGTTCAGGCCTACATCTGATTTCACAGATGAAGAACAATCTTCTGTGTATATCACTCAACTAGTTTTGTTGCTCTTTCTATTATTTTCTCTCCTTTTTCCCTGAGCATGAACAAAACTCCAGAATTTATCTTCACTCATTGCTGTTGTTTCAAAACTTTCTCAAGAATTTGACTTGGACTTACTGAATATCCATGTTGACCAAAAAAAAGAAAAAAGTCTGACTGAGTCAAGAAAACTTTTGGGGATGGTTTGAAGACAGATTAAATTTCTCATGGTAAAGCTGAAATATATTTTGGAAATGTGGAAAAGGAGTAATATATAACTATTTCAATTTTCTTGGTATTAATTTAAAACATATTAAATCTGTCCTAAATATATCTATTACTCTCTTTAAAATTACTATGATCACTTTAATTTTATTATATGCAGACTGAGGAGGAAGACATGAAAGCCACAAGGAATCAAGGATATATTGCCTTGCCTACAGAGAAACAAAGAAAACAAAGAATGTTTAATTTAAAAAAATAATAATGATTAATTACATTTTTATCAGGAAAAACAAGCATAATCTACAAATGTATACACTTTTCAGCTATTCCAGTTAGCCTATACTTGCCCTGTGAAATATTTCATGACACTCCAGATAAAAGACACAATGCGAAAAGTAAAAAACAAAGACTGTGAGAAAGTAACATTAAGAGATTTTGAAAATTACAGCTGTCTGTCCTAGTAAGAACACAATGTGTGAACGTTCATTTATCATTTATAGAAACTGAAACACCTGGCAAATAAAAACCTACTTGAGATATGTACAAATAGTTACAGGCACTGAAACTATTTCTCAAAGTAACATAGTACAATGATCTGCAAAATTAACAGTATGCCAAAAATGATGAGGGTAAATTTGAGGAGCAGCAGCTATTGGCAGCTGAAGACAAATACAAGATTTATGTATATGAAAACCTTATTTTGGAAGGTTATGTTATATGCCAAAATGTCAAAAATGACAAAGCACAGGTCTGAATTTGCTGAGAGCCTGCCATTTAATTTTAGGGAGTAAGACTACAGGGTATGGTGTTTTAACATTATGGATCTATAGGGATTAATCTTAAAATCTGGTTTTGCATGGTTTTCCTTCTATAAAGCCGTTATCAGAATGCTGACAAAAGCCTGCTGTGCTTGTTTGGACAAAAATCCAGGAGGAAATAACCCAAAAGGGGCTTCATTTTTCTTTTTAATAAAACATAAAGCTTTGAGGAACAAACCTTTTGCAAATTCTCTGCAGTATGATGAGCATTTTAAATAAGCACCAAAAAGCAAACAGGGAAAAACATCCAGACACATCTGAAATTTAGCCTTGCATGAGGCTTAATTTCAGATGTCATTGTCAAGAATGAGAAAAAGAAAAAGAAGAAACAAATAAGAATCAAGCCTGGAATCTGAAACATTCACTAAATGTAATTTATGTTTATCCAAGTTCACAATAAATAGAATTTTGCTGACTAATACCATTAAGAAAGACGTGTTCACGTGCTTTTGGGATCCTAAATTGAACTAAGAATATATTTTAGAAATTTAATGAAAAACATTGTTGTATCAATTGAAAGTTAATGTAGGCACATTTCCTGTCTTCATTACAAAGGAAATTTGAATTATGACTTTGGGGTTAGTAAAAAGAAATGAGTATTCTGTTAGCAATCTTTTTACAAAGAAAAGGAACACAAAATAATGATTAAAACACTATTCTAGTTTAGATTCTCTTGGGCAACTTTGAAAATCTAAAAAGGAAAATATGTGTCAGTGGTTACAAATAAAATTTTATTTTGTTTTTGGATAGCAGTGACACTACCATACCTCCAATATATTGAAACAAAAGTCTTAAATGAAAAATGCATTAGAAAATACATAGATGAAGAAATTTACTCTCTTAACATTTCAGGGAAATCAGAATTGTTTGATTGATTTAACACTATTGTTAAAAGTATTATATTTATTTAGGAATGTGCTGACTTCCACTGAAGTTGATTTGAAACAGAAATTAACATTCCGAGTACAAGGAAGATAAGCAGGAGGTGGATGAAAATGAAAGAAATTATCAAAATCAGGAAATGAATTAGAAAATGAGACACTAATGATTTCCCATCTAGTAGATAATCAGTTGTTGCAATGACACCTGCAAAAATAAAGTCTGATGGGAACTAGATCTAGCAAATATATGTCTTCCACGTATTCCTATTCCATATTTGGTTTGTGAGACATGCTTGTTATTTGATGGTTATGTGCATCTTTACATAAGTCTACCGAAAATATATATTTGCAGCAAGGAGAACCTGTACATGTACTTAAAAATATGAAGCTTAAATATCAAAAGGTACAGAGCAGAAAAGTCATGTCAACTGCTTTCAGTTTTTGTCCTTTGCTCTTAACTCCACTTTGAGGGCAAGTGAAAAAGAAAAGAGGACAAATCCCAACTTGCACTGTATGTACCTGTAAGAAAATTAGTATCACTTGATAATATTTAGAATGCATTTCCCTTCTCTTTTAGATTTTCTTAGTGTTTCTTTTGCTTTTAGTTTTACTTTGCTATTTAATGAAGTTTTGTCTGTTCATGATGTTTCAACATCACAGAATCACAGAATATAAAACAGTTGCCCCCAAAAGCACAACTGAATATAAACCTTTTATTTATTTAGGCATTGTACCAAACAAAACCACACAGCCTCTCATTTTAATAATTGACGTTTACCATGTACTTTACCAGGCTGCAGTCATCAGTGAATACCCAGGAGTAACTGCAGAATCAATTTCTTTTGATCATTTAACTTTTAAAAATCTTTCTGTGTAACATTTCCATGTAAATAAAGATATTGAAACTTTCATAGAGTTTGAGGCTGAACGCCCCTTTCTTTAGTGACTCAAGGACAACTTGTAGAGCCATTACTTTGCAGGACTGGAAACCTACGACTTCTCCCATATTTCCTGTCCTCAATACTGAGTGGCATCACAGGAATTTTTCCCCTATATTTGCTTGCTGCTGGAAACATTGATACCAGCTCAGTATTTGAGGAGAAAAATAATCTGATAAAGTCCAATAAAACCATGATTATGGCTAAAATATTGTGTAAACCATTACTGTCTTCAGTTTTGGGTTTTTTTTTTTTTTACTGGAAATAGGTTATTAAATACCATAAATATGTATCTAAAATCCAATAGCACACTGTATCTCTTACAAAAGAATTTTACTTTGCAATGCATTATAACAAAATGCAGTACTGTTAGGGAACAGATGGAGTCATGAGTAATGCCCAGGACAATAAAGGATAATGCAGTAGCATTTCACAAGGCATATACTTCTGCAAAATATTGGAGAAATCTTGCCATATTTTAAATTGTAGAGGGATTTGACATAGATTTTAATGCAGTTAGAATTTCAGTTGACACTCTTAAAACACGTAAAAAGACCATGTGTTCTTGGACTCAGAAGTCAGTACAAAAGACAAAGAATCAGAGGATATGAAAACATTTTTTATCTTGCCAGTACTCAGTGTAAGCTAATTGGCTTTCACCCATGAGAAACTGAATCGTAGGTAGAGAGAAAGAGATCTGTGGAGAGAAGAAGGAAATAAATTTAATGAGGTGTGCAACTAAAGAAAAGGTACTTTAGGCCAGGAACAGAAATGTGACTTCCAAACTAGCAGGCATAAAAACCAAAACCTTAAGAGAGGTGAAAAAAAGGACACTTGGACAGTCATCCTCCAAAAGAAACCCTGAGAAAGTATGAACGTCATTTAATGGAACTTGTAAGCATATGTTAGTCACTATTCTGCTATATTAAGAGCAGACTAACTGCAGAGTTTTGGGAACGGAAACTAAAAGAGAAAAACAATATTCATATAATAAGTAATAATACTAATTTTTATACTCAAGTCGCTGATGATACTAAATTGAGAGGAATTCTTGACTCCTCTGATGGTGGAGATAGAGGCTGTGCAGAGAGACCTGGACAAACTGGAGGGCTGGGGAGTCACCTACTATTGGAAATTTAATAAAAACAAGTGCTGTATTCTGCACCTGGGAAGGTGTAATTCTGGATGTGTGTACAGACTGGGGAATGAGACTGGGGCACGTAGTGCTGCAGAAAGGGACCTGGGGCTCCTGGTGAATGGCAAGTTTGACATGAGCCAGCAGTGCCCTGGCAGCCAGGAGGGCCAACCCTGTTCTGAGGAGCATCAGACACAGCATTGCCAGCCGGGCAAGGGAGGGGATTGTCCTGCTCTGCTCTGAGCTGAGGCGGCCTCACCTCGAGTGCTGGGGGCTAGTTTGGGTGCCACAACATAAAAATGACATTAAACATTAGAGAGCATCCCAAGGAAGGCAATGAGGAAGGTGAAGGGCCTTGACAGGAAGCCATAGGAGGAGCAGCTGAAGTCACTTGGTCTGTTCAGCCTGGAGAAGAGGGGGCTGAGGAGAGAACCCATTGCTGTCTGCAACTTCCTCATGAGGGGAAGAGGAAAGGCAGGTACCAATCTCTTCTCTGTAGTTGCCAGTGACAGAACCCAAGGGAATGGCCTGAAGTTGTGTCAGGGGAGGTTTAAGATAGATATAAGGAAAAGGTTCTTCACCCAGAGAGTGGTTGGGCACCGGAACCTGCTTCTCCTAGAGGCTGCTCAGCACACTGCTGGCTGCTTTCAACGTGGGGACAAAAAAATCTTCATTTATCTGCAAGTAGAAAGCCTGACTTTTGTCATAGTCATGTTTTCAAGACTTTTTTTCGAAATGATGGTTGACAAAAACAACACAAATATTCTGATTCATCTACAATGAAATAACTCTGTGAACTTGAATCCAAATCATGATGCTACACTAGATGACCACATTTTTAATCTATTGTTGGTGAAATTGAGGTCTTATAAACATGGTCCACAAACATTAACCTTGCCCATCTCTCCTTTTAAATT
This sequence comes from Notiomystis cincta, assembly GCA_013398075.1. Taxonomy (NCBI): domain Eukaryota; kingdom Metazoa; phylum Chordata; class Aves; order Passeriformes; family Notiomystidae; genus Notiomystis; species Notiomystis cincta. Next base: position 24,581 of record VZRX01012950.1, on the reverse strand, counting down.
TAAACAGTAATTTAATCCATTGAAATTTTTGTAGAAAAGGCTACTCATCAAAAATCACTGCCTGAAATTTCAAAATATAGTCCTCAAATCTGAAAGCATATTTTTAACTTTTTAGTCTGTCTAAAAAAGTGTTATAGGCTTTCATAGGAAATGGATGCTGATTGATATTTTTCTTCTCTCAGTTGAAAACATGACCCATTTCCAGTCCTATGATGCTTATCTTGTCTGATAAAGAGTGAATTTAAAAAAAAAGATGTTTATATTTGTTACTATTTTTTTCCAGATAGAACCTCCTATATTTTATAGCCATAAATTTGGAGGTACTCTTAAGCTTGGAGATTTCTTTAAAATTTACTTTAAAATTGTTTTTATAAATCACTCTGGTTATTGTGTTGATATTCTGATGTTCATTAAAATTCACAATATGTTCATTCAATTACCAGAAATAGAGAAACACAGAGAGAAATTCCTGTTGAATTTATGCTATCCTTCAAACACGTGCTCACTGTTAAGCAGAAAAAGTTCACATTGAGAAAGATATTAAGAGTAGTGAAAGATTCTGCTCTGAACTGAAACTCTAAGAAAAGTAAATGATCTAGTTAGATTTGCATCACTAAAAAAAATTAAACTTAGATTTTTCAAGTTGTACTCTTAAAAAACTATTTGAATTTGACATGTTCCTGCTTTGATTTGTATTTTGTGATAAACCTCTCATGAGTTCCTTACAATAAGTTTGACTACTTTTTTTGTCCCTTTTCCTCTTAAAGCCGTGTCTTTTGCAGTCATACCACATTGGTGAGTAGATTATCAACAATATTAAAACTCTGTTCCTTGAGAAGATGGAAAGAATAATCACGAGTTCTATCCATTAAACTAAATACCTTTGCTGTTATTCCTAAAAGTCTTTAGAGATTAAGTGATCTGGCTATATCTGGTCATATAGATACCAAATTCCTGCAACTTTTTCCGATTAAAATGAAGAATTATGACTAATTTTAAAATTTTTTCACCCTTCAATAAAACCCTCAAGAAACAATGATATAAAAGTCCCTTTAAAATTTATAAGTATGCGTAAATTAGTCTTTTAGAATGCATACCGATGTACAATTTAATTGCTGTTTCAAAGACATTTTCTTTAAATTGCATTCTACTCTGATTTGTGGGGTGTAGTAATTTGAAATCCAGACAGCTAGAGAGGTAAGCAGTAAAAAAATAAAGTACTATTGACATACACAAATTTTAATTTTTTACTTTTCTCTTCTTGTCTTGTAAAAATGTCCTGAAAAATAGCAAACTAAACATACAATAATACAAAAAGGTAACATAAAAAAGGAATTCATAGTGATTTGAGAAAAAAAAAATCCAAGTGTGTCTTTTTAATTGATATCTTCTTGAAAGCACTGTTCTATCAGAAATTTGTATCACACAACAGATCAAGAGAGTACACATAATCACTTAGTGGTTTTATCACGAAAAAGGGATTCCAGGGCCATTCTTTCATTCCAGTGCTTAGGAATCCAGACAAAAGCAAATAGTAAAAAATGCTAAGTAGTACTAATGACTTAGTACACAAATATGAAAATAACACTTGTAATCAAAGTCAATGTTTTTCATTTGACAGGAAAAGAGCTTTTAGTCATCTCAATGGGTTCTGATCACATTTTGTCTCAGGAGGATGTACTAATTATTCATTTTACCACCATTCATTTGAGCTAGCAAAGAATTTATCTAAATTACTATTTGTATTTCCATCTCTGGCCTTCCAAATAACTTGCAAAGGTACGTGATGTTGCTAGACATTCTTCTTTTGAACAGCTTCAAGGCAAAGGTTATATCTGCCACATAAAACTTGCTGTCATCTCTAGAGCACTCAGCAGTTTAGGCTTCACATGTGTTTATTTTTACAGGCTCTGTTGTTGCTGCATTCCTCTCTCTGCAGTGCAGCAGCTGTACCCTGGGGTTCAGCCAGCTTTATACTGCAGAACCTCTGCCTGGCTCCTTTCGAGGACAAATATGTTATGAATGCTTAAAACTTGCATTGCCCCCATTTTCTACTTCATATACCTTTTCTGTAACACTTGAACAAAGAATGTGAGAAACTGTTTTAGTGTCTCTTTATGAACATAGGTTATTGCTCCTCTCTTCAGCTCCACTGTTCTATCAATCAACATAAAAATATTTGTAAAAAAATTCTTGTGTCAGTACTGTCCCATTGAAGAGCAGGCATACTGTGAGAAGTCTAATTCAATTGAAGTGAGCCAAGAAAAGGATACACTATGTCTAGAAACTACCCTATATATTCAAAAGCCTTTGAAAATCCCTCTACTTTCCTAAGCTCCTGAAGCAAGTTCTATGAGAGAGTATGAAATGAAAGATATTTCCTGTGTTCGCAGTCACTAAAAGAATTAATTCAAAAGTAAAAATGTTCAACCACAACTGTAATTCAGAGAGAGATGGCAAATTCCTCTGCCACATTAAAGCAATTTATATCACATAGTTCACATAAGCCTACATTTAATATTACCCCCAGAACAGGTTGCACAGTGTTACTCAAATATGTAAATCAGATTTTTTATGAATGAGCTTTGCTGCAGAATCTGTAACAAGTCCACTTCTATAACTGAGTTACTTTTTTGCTTACTGAAAAGAACCTGATGAAGTAATGACTCCTGAATTTGTGGAGTCCACAATCTCCACAATTCAGTAACCTGGAGGAGTCCTATGTATGAGAGGATGTCTAGGAGATAGGTCATAAAAGTGTGTTTTGCTTCTAACAGTAAGTATTTAATCTGATGGCCTGGAAAAGCTGGACTCATCTCAATGAAGATGTAATGGTTCAAGAAATAAAAGCCTGATGTGCTCCAGAATAGATAAATTAAATAAATCCCCTCTGTTAGCTGACTTAGAATTCTAGATCTATGTATCTCACATTTTCCAGGGAGTTATGACAATTGATGCTTTATATGTTCCTGATGGAGAAATTGAATTTAGCACAGAATTCAGAATCATTAGAAACACAGAGTGACTGTATAGCAACAAAATCATAAATATGTTTATAAGGTAATCCTTACAAACATTCACTTTGAACTGAGAATTTGTACTTTTTCCCTTTTACTTTCCTTCCCTTTTTTTTTCCTCTGGGAATAGTGAAGGGGAATTTCTTTATTATCCTTGATACAGAAGAATGATCTTTTCAAATATCAAGTACCTCTTCCTTTTCAGGCTGGAGTACATCAGCATTGCTCTAGTGTTCATCATTCTCTCAAAGAAGCCATAAGGAAAACTTCAACATGCTGAAGTTTTTCTTAAACAACAACAACAATCCCAGCAAAAACCATTCACATTCTTTTTCTTAAAAATCTGTGAACCTTTCTAACTCCTGAGTTGTGTATTCTGATGCTACTGTTACCTTTGAGGATATGTACAAGTTCTACAGTGCCTGGCCCTTTGATTATTTACTCCAGTGAGGAAGGTCAGCAGCACTCTGCCTTCTATGTCTATTATTTTAAGAGAGAATGCTTGATATCCTCAAGATCATTTCCTTACAGACTCTCTGCTATTCCCACTTCCTGTAGTAGATAGTGCAAAAAATTGCCTGATAAAAATATGGGAACTATATTCATCCAATAACTCCTTAAGAAACTTAAAAAAACCTTAGTAAGTCTCACTGTCCTAATCACACCTTAGGGAGAGTCTGCAAAATTATTTTCAGTTTTCAGAATATCTTTCCCTGCTGTGGTTTTCCACCTTTCCTTCTTTCCTCACACCACTCCCGTAGACACATTTTTTCAAGAGCTCTTGTCAATATTGCCATGTCACACGTTCTTCAGGAAAAAAAGGGATAGATTCCTATCACTACTTTTGCAACATTTGCCAGAGAAACAATTAAAATGCATTAACCTTTTGTCTATAGAATAGAATTCTGCAGTGTGAGTTTGTCTCATCTCTGTCTTCTCTGAAAACTGACACAATATTGTTGCCTTATGTGTAAAGCACAGGGCAAATGTTTAACAGGGCTCAATTCTAAAGCTGCTATTCTGATCCAATTTAAAGATGGACTCTACAGAATTATTATTTTTTTTCCTGAGAATACAGGAAATATTAATTAATTTCAAAGATACACAGTAACAAAAATAGTTCACATATTCTTACAAGTATGTTATTATTTCTATCCTTCCCAACCTGAACAACATGTGGTTCTTCCACATGACACTTGAGGCACCATCTGCCTAACCATAATCAAATGATTATAAACTCTCATTAGGGTAATAATACACAAAATTCTCATAATCTCAATAGAACAAGCTTTAACTTTCTTTCTGATTATTTTTCCCCTTCATTGTATAAATTGAATTCTTACATTGTTCTTAAATTAATTGTTCCCTCCCTCCCTCTCTCCGTCCCTCCCTCTTCCTCATTTAGTCTCTTGTTTCAGTAAAGAAGTAGTATCTTTCTAATGTGTAAAGGTTATTTTAGATTTAAAAAAAATTAACCTTAATTTCTAACAAGTTTTGATATTTTCAATAATCGTTGAAAGACAGTGTTCAAAGATAAAGTATTCTGGATTTCTCTAAGCGAAAATAAAATCACAGATTTTTTCTCATTTCTTCTAATATGTTTAGACACTTTATACTTTTGTTGCTTCCTTTGATTTCAGAAATAGGATTTTTTTTTTTACTGTAGACTGTAGAATATAAATCTTCTCATATAAAGTGTTTGCATATATTTGCAAAGTACAGATTGCAGTGACAACACATGGAGAGAACTTGGGAAAAAGCCTCCTGTTTATTCTATAAAATATACTGCACAGTAATTACAACACAATGGTAGGGTAGAGTCATGTTAATGAATGCAATGTAATAAAGAAAGAAAGAAACAGAACTTGGGATGTTGTTGTATGCATGCTTTATGTCGTCAGCAATATGAAATGACTCTAAAGTAAATGACCCAAAGAGGAAAGCAATTATTGCAGTAAAGGACAATAAGGAAGACAAGTTTTGGCTTGTCTTGAGAAAAAGCTAATCTAATGGCACTGGCATAAAAATAGTTGGAGCATGAAAGCCAGTGAAAGATTTTTAATGGTACTGTGATGCTATTTTTATCAAATGTATAGAGAGATGAATTGTGAATAATACAGTAAATACCCTTGCTACCTCTTCATTTATGGCAAACAGCAACAGAAGCCTTTATCTAACAAACTTTTTTCAAGAAATTTAAATGGTGGAAATATTTTGATAAATTATCTTGAAAGATGCAGCTCTCTTTCAAGAGATACACCCAAGAGAAACAGTGGTGTATATTTTATAATATTGAAGTTTTCAGCCCTAGTCTTCAGAGGTTCTCAAGTAAATATGATTTTTTTGTAAGAGATCAAAATATTGCCATTTTTTCAATAATTGCCATTTTTTCTCCCAATAGTTCTCCCAATTCTGGAGGTAATTTTGAAAGTTAGAATACATGCATATTGCATCCAATACTTAGACAATAAGAAGCAGCAGGAAGAATTTTTTTATCTAAAGTATATCCATACAAAAAAAAAAACAAAAAACAAAAAAAAACCAAAACAACGGACTCTAGAATTACTTAAATATATAAAAAGGTAAAAATCATACATCTTTCTCACCCAAACCCCAAGCTGTACCATTGGTGGAAGATCACACCAGGGAATAGTTAGGCAAATTTGACATACGTAAGTCCATGTGCCCTGATGGGGTGCAGCTACGAGCGCTGAGGAAGCTGTCTGGTGACATTGCAAGACCACTGTCACTTATCTATGATGTCCACCACCTTTCTCTGCAGCCCTGGATGAATCCCCTCAAGGCCTATGAGCCTGTGGATGTCAGCTTTGTCTAGGTGTTTGTCTTGGGGTGATTTATGATGATTAGACTTTTCCCTTATCCTCTACTTTATGCCCCAAAATGATTGCAGTATCTTTAAGGTGTGGCTGGGGGGAGGAGGAGCTTTGGGCTCTTTGGCAGCTTCTCCAAAACCTCACTCCTCAGGTGTCCAAGGTGCCCTGTGGGTTTTGCTTGGCTAGCTTGGTTTTGTTAGGCTAGGCAAGAAGTTTTTCCCTTCCCTGGCCTTGGAAAAGCTGGAGCAGCAATGCTTTGGCAACTTTTTGAGGTGACAGCTTGTTAGACTGAGACCAGAGAAAACGGGACCTGTGGGAGAGGGATCCCAATTTGGTCCAAATCTCATGAAAGCCGAGGCAGGGAGAGAAAGCACACCCAGAGGCCCTAACCCAGCTGCTTCATCTGCTGTGGAGAGGAGGTCAGAGTCACCAGATTTTCATCTGTTGCCCAAAGGGTTGACTGAAGCTCCTGTTTATTTTTTCTTTTCCCCCTGAGACAGACAGCAGCATCATCTTCCATCACATGGCGTGAGCTGGTATTTTTTCCCTGGAATTTTGGGATTTTGTTCTGGTGTGTGTGGGGGGGTAAGGTTTCATACCTGACAGCTTAATATCTAGCATTTATGTACTTTTTTTTCCCCACTTGCTTTGTGGGCATTCTATTTGTTAATAAACTTCTGGGTTGGTTTTTTTTTTTTTCCACTTTCTTCCATTAGTATTCATTTCCTATTGGTGGAAAAAGATTGTTGGAACCTTTTTAGAGAAGACGACTCATTCCAAATGTCTTTTAAATTTGTCTCTAAACTGAGACAGTGTTCTTAAATGTTGAGGTTCAGTGTTATATGATATAACATAGGGATATAACATATGGATATACCTGATATAACATAAGGAAATGTTTGAGAGAAATGCTCCAAGTAACTCCAGACTGAATTAAAGAAAAATACAATGTAGACATCAGACATACCATGACTGATAATTCTTTCACAGTGCAGATCTACTGCCAGTTTTTGTACTTCACAACTGTATTCACATTAAAACATACCAATCACTGCAAAGTATCACTGCTATAGCTAAAAGAAAATATAAGTTAGTTTTGAAGTGTCTTCCTTGCTTTCTTTTACCAATGCTTCATATTTTACTGAAATACTGTGAAGAAAGATGTCCCTTTTGAAACAAAAATGTACTGTCACAGACCTCACATAGGAGACATTTAACCCTGCTTTTGTGTATCGTCTTGAAATCTAAGTAGAGACCTGGGAGAAGGGCAAGAAAAATGTTGGTTGGTTTTTTTTTTACAGTGAGACAAGAAAAAGGGAAATCATTAAGTTACCATTGGCAATAAAGAAAAGGGACTATTCTGTGAGACTGAGCATGTATCAGACAAAGACTTGCCCTTTCCCTCCCTATCAGACAAGGTTATCAGTCAGAGTGACTTAACAGCCCTTTTTTATGGGGTCCTGCAGAATCAGAATTTAGCAAAAGGAGATGCTCTTTTAAGTGAACATCAAGCACTCTTTCCCCTGTCCCCCCAGAAGCTTGCTAATCCTTGTTTTAGTGTTAAAACACTAAGTGACATTTTATCTCCAAACTCCAGGCAAAGTAGTAAATTCATGTTTTGCACTATATCCTCCTCAATGAATTCCAAATGACTACATTGCCTCTTGCCCAGGGATTAACTGCTTCACCCTAGGATAAAATGCTCTTCAGCACTGTCAAATGCCCCTTTCCTACCAATACCATCTCCATCAGAAGAGACATGAAAAATAAACACAAGACACAATTGGCAGGCCAAGGTTTTACCTTCACAAAAATTATGTAAACTATATGCCTACATGGATAAACAAGGGGCTCTCAACAAAACACAAATGCAAAAATAAAGTTTAAAAAAGATGGAAGCAGGGACAGGAATTAGGATAAAGATATTGTCAAAGCTTGCAGGGATTAGGTTAGAAGAGACAGTGTGTCTCAGGGATTAATAAAGGGGATGATACTGTTTAAGATCTTTATTCATAGTATTTACTCTTTATTCTGGGTGATGATCAAATCTGTGGACGACTCAGAACTTTAGGGAGCTGTACAATACAGCATGGTTGTGCTGCCATTCAGATGGGCAATTCAGACCCTGCAGCAGTACATGCTGGAGGACAATAGGCTGGAAATCAGCCTTGAAGAAAATGACATAGGGATCCTGGAAGACTGCAGATTTAACATGTTCCAGTGATGTTTCCAGTAGTGAGAAGGTCAACAAAATTTGGAGCTGTATTACAGGACTACTGTCAGCAGGCCAAGAGGAGGTGACCATTCCGCTTTACTGCTGAGATTGCACCTAGAGCTCTGGCTCCATTCCTGGACTTCTCAGTAGGAAAAAAGACATGGACATACTGGACTATGTCTGGTAAGGGACCATAAAAATGATTAAAGGGCTGCCGAATATGTCTTATAAGAGGCTGAAAGAGGTGGGACTGCTCTGCCTGTAGAAGATGAGCCTTGGAAGACTAGGAAGGCAAAAGAAGGAAATAAGGAGATGATAAGGCTATCACAGTAATTTTCTTCCTTGGTTTTCTGTTTTTCTCATTTTTGCAGTAAAACCCAAAACCCAAACCCAGAAACCAAAATAACAAACAAAAAAACAGCACCAGGGATGGCACCTTAATATCTTTAAGGTGATCCTGAATAGGAAAACAGAAGAAACGTTTTCCCAATCTCCATTAGGGAAAATAAAAAAAAAATCAAATTGCAAACAACATGCCCTTTGAAACTGTAAAGAAAGCTGAAAATTAAACTAAACTAAACTAACTAAAATACAGACAACAACAACAACAACAAAAAAAAACTTTAAAAAATAATCTTGGCCAACAAAGTATTTGTTTACTACTGTCTCCAGTGAAATGATGAGGTAACACATACTGCCAGGTCCAGAAGTGCACTTTCCCTTTCCACAACATTACCTTGCTGGACTCAGGGTCATCTTGCTGATTAAAGTTGTTGCAAAAAGACAGAACAAACCTCAATCTGGGCTCTCCTCTGCTTTTTTTAGGGTCTATTTTTAAGCTGATATCTTTGTTCCTGGCTCCCACCTGAACTATCTGTCACTGAGCAATAAGAAAGGGATGATCTGCAAAGTGAGTTGAGCTAGGCACAGAGAACCCCCTCACAGGCAGCGGGGCAATGACCTCACCAACATGGACAGTCCACAGTGCCCCAGCAAGAAGAATTGTTCTGAGCTAATGTGCAGGATCAGCAATCACTCAGTAAGATCACAGTAAGAAGACAAGGTGAAGATTGAAAAGTAAGTCAAGCCTACAGAAGAGGATCAGCATCTGAAGTGCTAGAGCAGGCACAGTGCAGTTTGCAGAATGTCCTGCAGGCAAGTCCCAAGGAAATTTGGTGGAAGGGAACATCTATTGAGACTTCTTCCAGTTCTTCACAGAAGCTCTTTCTACTTGACAACATGGCAGTCAGCTAAATTCCTAGAATAAGGGAAGTGAACTCCAGGTCCTGACACACAACATAAGAATTCACATTGAGATTATGGTTCTTCAGTCAAGGAAACAACTCTCCTAGAAAACATGTCATAATCTTCTGAGGTCAAAATGTAGACAGCTGAGCAGAATTTGGTGAGACAGACTCAAAATCAAATAAAGCCAAGTTCAGTTATTTTCTTTGTCTCTGAGGAAGAAATAGAAAAGTTTAGATATTTTGCACTGCTCTTACTTTTTTATTTATTCCCTATTACTCTTGTGGGTTAATTACCAGCCTGCCCTTCACTGCACGAGAAGCAGCCTTTTTGTTTCTGATTACATCAAAATCTAAATCCATCATAACTGATTAGAATTTAGATACTGGAGAGACTTCTAGGCAGTCTAGAAACTCTACCAAACTTCAATCAGTTCTCCTAATGGGCAGTTGTTAATCTTGTGATGCATTTTCCTGATTATGTAAAAATAGGTATTTTTGACAATAAATATGCATGATGATTAATAAAGATTGAAAATTAGTTTATTAATCAAAATCCTGTTAACCTTATTGTCACTACTATTAACTGTATTTCAGGTTCAATGACAGCAATCACTGGATGCGGTTCAGAAATATTTGAATTACATTTGTTGGTTTCTCAGTATTAAGTAAATTTAAAATAAGTATTTGCAAATATATTGAAATATATTTTCATCTGACCTGATTGTCAGGTAATTTCTACTCTATTTGGCAGGTGATTCTATTTAAAAATGACTGGCATGTTACATTTCTTTGAGGGTTTTTTTTCTGATTTTGGGGGGAGTTTTTTGGTTGGTTGGTTTTTTTTTTTTGTTTGTTTATTTGTTTGTGGTTTTTTTTTTATTTGTTTTAGTTTTGGGGGGTTTCTGCCATTAAGCTTTGGAGGAAAATTTAAACAGCTTGAAATCAGAAAGATTATGAATATTACTCTAAGAAGTAAAATGTCAGTGAGTACTTGCAATGAAACATGACTGAGGAGGACTTTCTCCTGTGTCATTTTAGCCTTCTCTGCTACACAGGACACATAATTTCCTGCAGTACAAAATACACTGGGACCGTGTGCACGTTATCTTTTGCTTCACTACAGATGTGGCATTCGCATGTTAATCCCTGTCTTCAACAGTAGTGTAACTCTGCCATCCATTAGCAATTCAGGGTAATGTTTCCTGGCCTTTCTCTGTGCAAGACAGAGAAATAAACTCTAAATCTATTTTAAAGGATTGCATTGTTTTATAGTTTCTGTTTAGGTACTTCAAATTTTTTTTGGCATGCAACAGAAAAATCATATATCCTATTGAAATTGATGACATAATACAGAACTCAATTCTGAGTATTAGCTGTGTTTTATCACCTTCTCTGGCTTTTGTGCCTGGAGCATTTTCTATTGTCTCCATTGTTCAGTAGAAAACTATTTGGATATTGTGAGTTTAAATATTGGATGACAGGAATCTCACAAGCTAAAGCTAAACCTTTTTGAAAGGCTTGTTTACCACAATTTGAAACCCCAACAAAAAACTTTTAAGATATCTGTTTCTTCGATGCACATAGGCAAAATTCCGCAGGCCTAATTCGATGACAAATTGCAATAAATATTTCACAGAAGCATAGGGAGAGAGATTATTTGTGCTATAATACTGATTACATTTTGCTCTTCATTGTGCACTGAGCACATTTTCAACTTAAAATCATCATTTAGACTGTACTGTGTATTGTAAGTAAGCATGTGCACCTCACAGTGCATGGCACCTCACCTACCACTGCTACAGTGCTACTACTACTAAGAAAAGATAAAGAAATTTAAAGCAACATTTTCCACCATATAGATTTTCTTCTGAAATATAATAGTTATACATTAACCTGAAGAAACTGACATCCATTTCAAAAGCAGAAAAAGTTAAGCACTGATAGTGATATCGTCCATAAATATATTGTTATTAAGAATTTGCTGCGAAGAGGTATGAAAATGTACATAATACACTACTCAAAACAAGCTAATAGTTGTTATCAAGCTGCAAATAACAAGAATTCAATCAAATATGCATAAATCTTCTTGGACAACAAAACTTATGATGGGGGAGAATTGCGTGTGTGCAGGCAAACATCATCAACAGTTCAATATGATGTAGGACAGAGTCCAGTAATGAATACTACTGCAGGAAAAGCAACTTTCAAAATTCCCAGAAAATTCAACATTTGTACCGTTGCTTTTCTCCTTTCAAAGTTGTTCCCAATTTGGTCCTTCTAAGCCTTGCAAGACAATGTTACTTACCATAATGTCACTGAAGGACCCTCCAACTTTTGACCCTTTATAAAAGTACACTTCATTCTCCACCAGAAGTTTGCAATTTTCTGAGTCCGCTGTACTGTGCTTTTTGTTAGAAAAAAATCTTTCACTGTGTGTCTCTTGCACTGGGGAGCTGGTGTTTAATACAATAACAGCATATTTATTTACCTATATTTTGCAAGACTTCAGTATCAAGAACAATAAAACTACAGCATATGGGTTGTTAGAAAAATTCCATAACTGGCAGTCCCATCAAATATTGTGGCTATGGCTAGAGACAGGTGTCAGATTTTATATCAAACTGCTGTTCTTCAAAACTGAGGTTTGTTGGATTTTGAACCTGAGCTTTGTTTAACTTGGTTAACTACTGCAGAAATTTTTCACCCCAGCTAAATTCTCTAACTTACATTTTTATAGGGCAACCTTAGTTTTATAGGCATAGTAGCCTCAAATAACTATTCTGTTTAGACTTAGATATTTATGACCATGTCAAAATGAAGTAAGATAACTTGAGAGAGCTTAGAGAAGTGGGCACCTAGGAGGTTTCAAAATACAGGCATGGGATTACAAGAGTTGGGGCAAAGACTAACATGGAAAGACAGTATTTAATTTTTGCCCTTTAACAATATTCTGAATTTTAAAATAAAGTAACAAATAATCAAAACCCGCCAGCTGTCATGCTGGGAACTTCAGTCAGTGGCTGAAGGGCATACTGGTGGATTAAATGCACCTTAGTGATGTATAAAGGTTACTATATATATACTTATAAGTCACTTTCAGACTTCACTACTATCAGTGTTTTAGGGAACAAAAACTACTTCCAATGAGAATTGTGTCTCCATGCAAATATTTAATTTCTGAAGCTACAGGCCCTACAGCAGCTGTGACTTTTCCTGAAGATCCTTTTATTTTTAAATACAGTCATTAGTTTTCCTGCGTTTTATTGAAAAGCTCAGAGATATTCAATTCTATTGTACTGGGACTCAGGAATTTTACACAGGTGAATTCAGTAATTGCCAGTATTTTTAAATGTCTAAGAAAGTCTCTACCTAGGCTAACTCTACCAAACAATGCTTATGCAACATTCAGAAATTATAACAAACTTTCCAAGAAGTAGAGTAGATGTGGCCATGATGTTCTGAGGAAGAAAAATATTTAGATGTTTGCTGAGGAAGAAAAATGTCTAGGTGTTTGGATATAAGCTTTTCCATTTCAGCAGGTTTTGAGAACAGCATAGCCCATTTTGTTCACTAACAGCAGTGTGGCCCTTTGAAGTTTCTGAATTCTGTGGAAAAGACCAATTCCTGTTGTCTTAAATAGATGATAGACAGACATGAATTTAAAGTAGATCTAGTAAATTCCAAGAGAAATGTTTATAAATTTAGAGTGGATGATCTTTGCACAGAGAAGACAAATATAGTCCTAGAAATGCTACGTGTTTAATTTTGCAGCATTTTCTAGTGAATTATTATTGTCCGACCTAGAAAACAATGATATTATTTATGTTAATATTTATTAACAGTGATGACAATAAATAATTTCATTTATATTGGTTTGCACTTTTATAACAATGTTCACCCTGAAGTTCACTAAAGCATTCAGATAGAAAATAAGGTATATAGAGATTTATGGACATGTATTACATTATATCATGTTCATATACATAACTTTCATGGTTAAAGTCAAAGTCTTCAATAAATGGATATTTACCTTCTCTGATTCTCTGGCATGTTTACCAAAACTGAATTGAGTATTTCCAAAACTTAAATACTGTTTTCTGTATCTTGAAATAGAAAAAAGGATCTAATTAAATTTTAACATAGTTTCCTATTCTATGAAGAAAGAGACCGCAGTGTGTCATCTCATCCAACCTCCCTGCTCAAGCAGAGTCATCCTGGAGCACATGGCAGAGGATTGTGTCCAGAGAGTTCTTGAATATCTCCAGTTAGAGAGACTCTCCAGCCTCCCTGGACAATCTGTTCTGGCACTCAATCTCCCTTACAATAAAGAAGTTTTTCCTCATGTTCAGGTGCAACTTCCTGTTCATGAGTTTCTGCCATTGTCTCTTGTCCTATTGCTTAGCACCGCAAATATTGTATAGAACAAATACTGTATAGAACACAAGGAACTATGTATCATTTTCTTATTTATCTCTCAGAGCTTATACCTTGGCTTCTTTCCTAAGCATGCCCTTCCAGATCTGAAAGGGAATTTTTCTAAGGAAATGTGAAATAAAATTGACAAAATCTATTCCCAATATTCCTGTATTTATATTCAAGGATTTAAAACAAGTTATATACAAAGTTTTCCCCTCCTATCTGTTGAAAAAGACTTTTCTTAAGCATCAGTAAAACTAAATAATATTTTAGGTTTCTACATTGAATAGCCGAATATGCAGTGCTTAATTTCAAGACTGTGACTAGCCTGAGCTTTTTAAGAATGCATTAAGACTTGGTAGAGTTTGAAACCTGAATAATGCACTCAGCAGAAGTACAATTAATAGAATCAATGTTTAGGTGCAATGTAGAAAGCTCATTTAATTAATTCTTTCCTGGGAAAATGTTGAATCCTGACTTTTTGTTTTCATTGAGGTAGTCTATCAAAGGCATCTCTATGAATTGGTAAACCTGCTATTCATTATTAGATGTTCACAAGATGTAGTTTTGCAGACCTGCATTTTCCATATTCTGACTTTGATCATTGGATACAGAAGAACTACCTTGATTATTTTTGTAATCATGAAGTAGGAACCATATATATTTCCTCATTTTTAATTAAATCTGAAATAGTGAAAAAACAATTTGTCATAGAGAATTACACTTGATAACATATTAAAGCATAGCTCTTGCAATGAGAAGTGTTCCATGACATAATTGCTTCTTAATTTTCCCCAAACCAAGCAAAATAAAATGAAAAGCAGATGGATGCCCAGAGCTTCTTAATAGAGTTTATAGAGTGAGCCTTTTATTCTAGGCTACTTTGACATTGTTTATCTCAATGTTTCAAGTTTAAACACTGGTCTCAAAATTGATTGCTTCAGTATTAAACATATATTTAACTAGATAACAACCATTTCTTTTATCCACTGAAAGTAAATAAGTGCAGTCCTAAATCATCATGCTGTGATATGTTGTATCACTACATTCTTTAAACAATTTATCATACTTCATTACACATATGAAGGCCAAAGAGATATTTCCACATACATTCAATACAAATGAAATTCCATAGAGTGTAGGTAGAATCTAAAGCTATCTTTAGACAAGTGGGTGATAACATTGTATTCTTAAAATACAACTGACATTTCAACAAATAGATTTTTAGTCATTAATTTGGTGTTTACATGAAAGTCCAGTTGCTGTGATTCACAGCCATCTTCTTCTTAAAAATGTGACCCTGACAATCCTGCCTTTGCCTGAAAAGCAAAACCGATACACTAAAATATCAAACTGCACAATGCCCAATTTTGTGATAGTACCTCACATATAACTACTGTTTGGTTTGCATGGGGTAGATTAGATTAGATGCAGAAAGCAGTCAGGAAGGAAAATGTCATATGGGTACTTGGAAAGTGAGCTCCTACTCCAATATATGCAACAGTGCTCCTCCCATCTGTGTTGGATAACACTGTATTCTATTCTACATAGTGTCCCTGGATAACCCACGCCTGCTCTGTTGGGCCCCAGGCTTAGGGCTTGAGCAGCCCAAAGGTTGGTGTGAGCAGCTGCCTTAAGGGAACCTGTTGGCATGTCCCCATTAGTCTGTGCTGTGCTGGTGGGTGTTATGACAGAGACAACATTACAGAGTATCAGGACATGGTAAGTGATTCTCTTTATTATGCAAAATAGAGGCTACAACGGCATGGCAAGAAGAAAAGGACCTCTGCATGACTGGGATCTGCACAGGGTGCTGGTCTGTGCTGCATGAAATAAGGGTTGTCAGGACGCAAGGCATGCAAAGTGTACTTTCTATCTATAGTCCTCTTTATAATCTCCTATTTAAATAGCTATTTCATTACACCATGTGTTATTGGCCCTTTTGCACTGTGACCCACAAAAATCTTTGCACTGTCCTACACCTCCCTGTTCCCACCCTCCCCTCAAGGGCAGAACACCCTAATTGCCCTTTTTCCATCCTGCAGGCCTGTACGGGCTCTCACACTTTCACCACCACATCTACATTCATACAACACTGTGACCATAATTCTATTGATCTTTACTTTTATTTTCTCGTGTTAATCTTTTTTTCTATCCATGAAAATCACTTAGCTGATCCAGAGCACTCAAAACACTTGAGACATCTGTTAAATGTGCTTTGTAGGCTGCAATTAATGAGGTATTCCATATGCATCTGGGAAATCAGAGACTGTTAGTTGATACTGTGATATTTCACATGAAGAATGGATGAGTTGAACTTGCTGAAAATGTGACTTCATTGGTTGTTTCCTTTTATTTTTGTTGTTTTTCTAAGTGCATTGAAAGGGATTCAAGTGCATAAATGTGTTGGTTTTTTCTGCCATCACATGACCTTACACATACTCTTGTGTAAACACTCAGAGTAAACAGAATTTTTCCTGATAGCTCTGTTTCTCTGAATAGGCTTAGAGATACCTCTTATTGTTTATGAAAACCATATATTTTCTTCTTGTATTGCAAACTCCAGTTTAAGAGCTGGTCTCTTCATTCTTTCTGCCTTTCCCCTTCAGTATTTGACTAGAATATTCAGGACAGTAATTCAAGACATAAAATTGATGACTTAGTAGCACTATCTTGCGTTTATCCAAGAATTCTGGATTGCTAGGTAGGTTATATAAGGCAGAAACTATCTGATATGAGTCTGTAAATGTGTTTAGAGGGAGACTTTTTGATAAAGGGACTAGAAAGGAGCAATCCTTTTTGACCACTCCTAAGAGATAATAAAAGAAATCCCATGAGTAGAAATCCCTATCAACCAGGTTATCACAAGAAAATTTCATTTAATTATCAATAGATTTGCTTGCTTATGCTTGTGCCAGAGTCTGATGGTGGACTACAGTGCTCATACTTCAGTAAAAGGTTTGACCTATGCTAGCTCTCTAAGGAGGTAATTTTAGCCATGGAACGAACAGCTGGACTCCAAGTTTCTGTTCTCAGGACAGGACCTCAGTCAAGAGGTCTTAATGCCATAAAAGTATTGAGAGGTCCTTAGACTGATGGATAGTCCAAACACTGAAGAGGTAGAGAATCAAAGTCCTCATTTTGTTTCTGGATTCATATGAATCATATATGTGTGAACCAGCAAGAATGAGGCAGTATGCTCTCCAGAAAACCACTGAATGCATTGGACTCATGATGCTTTTTAGGTACAGTTGCTGGTTTGAATCAAGAACAGAAACACAATAGTGTCAATATCCTGCCATGTACAAACACCTGTGACTGATGCAACCTGCCTTCTGGACCTAAGAGGATGGTAGGTACTTTCCCATAGTTTGATAGAGCATGAGATTTGTCTCATAATTTTCACCTGCAACCAGAATGAACAGGTCTGAAATCAATGTCCTTGTAATTTAGTGTCCCTAAATTATAAAATTAAATTCAATTTTTAAAAAATTAGAAAGGATACCAGTCTGTTGCAATAAAAATACTTACTTTGCACAATATCCTGCCTGAAATTTTGTTTTTATCTAGTAAAGGACAGTCTATTTCTTGCATATGTGGGAAGTGAAGTGCAGAATAAGATAAGGTCTGCTTGTAGCATACTGAAGATATTCTTTGCTATCACTTTATTCTGACCACTATTCTAGCTTCCCATGTGAATCTGCTGAATACATATTGTACCTTCACCTCTTGTATCTGAATCTATGATGTTTCCATACAGATTCTTAAAAAAACCCAGCAAAACTCCAAGCAAACAAAGAAATAAACAAAAGTCCCCAACAAACAAAGAAACAAAACTGACATAACCTCCCACAAGACACAGAAGGTGAAACATAGACAGTGTAGGAAAGAAGTTAGTTCAAGCTGACAGGGGTTACAAGCACCGTCTGTGAAGAACAATTCTCCTGATTCTTGGTTTATGCTTAATTCCCACAATTGCCATAAACAATTCTACTTACAAAACACACTACTGGATTTTTCAGAACACAAAGCCTGAGGCTTGGCATGCAGGTTCATTTCTAGACTGGGGCATGGGAGAATGTGTATGTTTATTTTCTTTTCTTTCTTTTTAAATATGCATTTTAAAACATGTAAAATGGGTACAAATTTTAAAGTGTTCAGAATGCTGCTGCAGTGCAATGTGCGTGTTTATATAACTCACAAAACCCCACAGAGAACGATGGCTTTGAACCTGGGCTCTCCTAAACAATTTTTCTTTAAGAGAGATAAAATAATGAAAAATACTTAGTTAAACTGCTGGCCAAACTCTTATTGTTTGTACCACTCGTGGAAAAGACCCTGGGGAGCAGCAGTGGAATCTGTGCTATTGATTGGCTGGTTAAAGAGAGGCCTATTAGATTGAGACAGGCTAGATTGATTACACAGCAGCAGAAGGAGCTCAGATTCAGAGCTGAGTGAACGTCAGGGTGAGAGAGAGGGAGAGCAAGCGAGAGAAAGCGCGCAACAGAGGGAGACTGTGCCCACTATAGCATCAGTGTGTGACAGCTGGTGCCTGATAACACTGATACTGAGCTCCTTCAGTGGAGAACTTGCTGAGCTACCTTTTTTCATTTGCAAGAGGATGCCAGCTCTAAGCCAGTGCAACTGATGACAGACTGGATCTTGGAATAGTTCGTTTTACTTACAATTACATCTCTCATGTTCTGCTTCTCTGAAGAAAGGCTTATTACGGAAGACAAAAATTCATTCTCTCCCCCTTACCTCACGTAATATTGATGATATACAGAGTTTGATCTACCAGGTAAGGAAATTATCATTTGCTTTTCTGAGCAGCTAAAAAAGGAATTATTCTTTTTGTATCTTGCATGTTAAATACAAGCTTTGGCATTTGTTCTCAGAATGCATTTTTTGCACTTGTATGTCTTTCACTCTCAGCTTATATGTATCAATTATTATGTACACCGAAAGATAATTAACGGGACATGGTTTGTGCATTGCATTTATCATGCTTAACCCTTTAGGTGAATGGAATGAAACAACCAGAAAAGATTATTTCTAACTACTTGGATGATGTTTTAATGAAACTTGTCCCACACATGTTAAACAGTCTGGAGTAATAATGGCATGCAAGCTCTCCCATATTATTGATTCATTAGTGTGCATATTGTGAAGCCAGGTAGAGAGAATTTTTACCTGAAGGATTTCTCGGTGCTTGTCAGTAGTTTGAAATAGTATCTGTCTTTTGACTGCAAGCTTACCACTGCTGAGCAAATATGCTCAGACTTAAATAATATATCATTAGACTGCCCTTTTTTATAGATATAGTAGTTATTGCTAGCATTCTGCCTGCAAAGCAAAGATCAAGGTCTATGACTTGAAATATGAAACCTGGGATGTTCTGTTACACTGTACTGTATGTTTGAAGCAGCCATCCCATGGACTGATTGCCTGTTTTGATATGACATTGACACTACTGTCTCCTAACTGCAGAGCTCTACATAAAGTTTCTAGGTATTTCCTTCAGCTGTGTTGTAAGTGGTTTTCCTGTGATAGGTGAGAGGTTGTGATAGATTGCTGTGATTTTGAAGGTGATAGACTATATCTGAAATAACCCAGCTTTTGGATTTGGAGTAAGTCAGGAAGTTGATTGACGGGGGGTTTACGGACCATGGGAGCACAGCGCTAAGACAGCTCCTTCCTTAGCAGCACATTCCTTCCAGCTGTGACATCATGCACCACCTTCCTCATCAGTTTGTACACTCTGCTCCTTGCTCCAAGCTGCAGAGTTTTTCATATGCCAGCTAGTGTGACTATTCCCTCTGGGTGAAGTAGAGGCATCAATCTATTAATGCAAGCATTTAAGTAGACTTTGACCCAGCCAAGTACAGTGTTCCAATGCTTTGGCCAGTTAAGAAACTGCCTATAGCAAGGTTTTGCTGCAAGAAGGTGGACCTACATGTGATCCAATTTATCCAATGACTAAAGAATCACAACTACAGAAAAGCACTTTCTTCTCTTCCTTTTCCATGGAATTTTTAATAAATTTCCATAAAACACCATACTTAAATAATTAATGACTTCCCAAAAACTCAAATGAGAAGTGGAGTTGCCAAAATGATTATCTGTAATTTGTAAGATTTGAGGACTTCGGGTACATAGAGATTTCTTTAAAAACTAACAATAATTTGAAGGGGATATCTAATTGACCACATGGATAAAATATGAAATGCTTAAGAGAAGGCTTTGTCTTCTATAATATACCATATGAATAAGCACTAGCAAAGTAGGAGATAAACTGATGAGCCCAAATTAAACGCTTACTTAAACTACAGCACCTGTGCTATTTTAGTACCTTGTATCTTCTCTATGAATAGTGTTTATGTTGTTTCTTGCATATGCAAATGTCAGCAATTTCAACGTTTCCTTCTGAAACACTTTCCAGGTAGCCAGAAATTCTCTTGGGAGCACATTTTGCCACCATAGCTTTTTTGAGTGATATTTTAATCCATAAAATACTGCCAAAGCTGAGCACTGCATACATTGACTATGGAGTCAGAGTGCAGAATCTCACCATAAATAATGGAAAGAAAGCCTTTACATTTTAATTACCTGACTGAAAATTTTAACACTAAGACAAAGACATGGGTACTGAGAGCTGGATTTACCAAGCAGAGACAGTATTTTATAAGGAGCTAAGATAATTGAATGTCTAATTCACTTTGTATTCTTACAGAGCTAAAGGCCCGCCTCAATATATTTCATGTGCAGTTTGATTAGCAAAAAAAATCCTTTATGTATGCTCAAAAGCTTTCCTACAGCTCTTATTAATATCTCTCTTTTCTCTCTGAAAAGTCTTGTTCTCTATACCCGTGCTCTTTAAATAAACCTTATAATTTTCTGATTAGAAAAAAAATCATGGTAATTCTGTGATTTCAAAGACAGCAATATTGTTCCCTCCAGATCAGTGTCTGTTACTAGTCAGGTTACATACAAGCCATGAAACTCCACATAACACTAAAAAGTGTTTATTTTTGCAATGGGAATATTTCATTTAAACCTTAATTTTATTTTTTTAAAGTGCAAAAGAGAATCAGAGACCCAAACAATTATTTAAGCTTACACTTAGTAGATATTTTTCTACTCAGAAGATATGTTATTCATTTCCACATTAAATATTATAAGCATCTTCTTTTGTCAGATTCAGGAAATAAAAAATAGATGAAAAAACTCAAATCAGAAAGAATTAAGAGTAAGTTATTATAAACTGTGCATTTTCTTTCAGGTCTTTGATGTTGTTAATGCTAATCTGGACTTTTTGCAACACTTTAAATTGATTCAGTTATGTCACCTTTTTCGCAAAAGATTAATTTGACCTTTTTGAAATTAATGTTGCATTCCTTTCCAGCTTGAAGTCATAGAATGTGAAATTTATTTTTATTTTCCTAGCTAACTTAAAGCCATTAGGGGGCTCTTTCCTCCTATGATATCACACAGCAAGCTGCAATACAAATATACAGCTAGTTCCTAGAGTTGTTACCAAAAAATTCTACTTTAATTAAGTTTTTTTGCATGTAGACCTTTTCAATAATACAGAGCAGCTAACAATCTCTCTATTTTTTATTTGTTTTTTTTTGGAGAGGGTTCTGTTTGTTTTGGGGTGTTTAATCACACATAATTAAAAACTTTTATTGTCAATTAATGGTTATGTCTAAAAGTTTCTTTATGGGAAACACAGTCAGCAAAAAATTTGAAATAATCCCTGGGATTACTAAATCTTATTAGCAACCTGAATATGAAACACCACTTATGTCCAAGAAGCTAAAGTTTATTTATGCCAATAACTTTGAGCAGTGGTGAAACAAGCACTAAAAAAAAAAATTAAAATTAAAAAAAAAAAAAAATCATGTCCACAACTATTATTTTGGCGTAAAAAAAACATNGGTTCTGTTTGTTTTGGGGTGTTTAATCACACATAATTAAAAACTTTTATTGTCAATTAATGGTTATGTCTAAAAGTTTCTTTATGGGAAACACAGTCAGCAAAAAATTTGAAATAATCCCTGGGATTACTAAATCTTATTAGCAACCTGAATATGAAACACCACTTATGTCCAAGAAGCTAAAGTTTATTTATGCCAATAACTTTGAGCAGTGGTGAAACAAGCACTAAAAAAAAAAATTAAAATTAAAAAAAAAAAAAATTCTGTTCAGCACTGTTATATTGGGCTGAAAAGAACCTAGAGTATCTAGAAGTGACATACTCTCCCCTTATACACCTTGCTTTCAGAAGGATTAAGTATTTTTCGATAACACTTTAATATTTTTTAATTTTTGGATCATTTTATTTCACAAAATAAGAAAGTTTCAGTTCTGAAAACATTCACTCATATAAGCAGCTACACTGAAGTTACTGTGGACCAAATTCCAACATCTTTGTTCTACCTATTACCCTTTAGTGTGTGTAAATTCATTGCATCACTGTACCTGAAGTCAATTGTGAAGTTTGTACTGTTTCTTGTGGGGTTATGAACTTTGTATGGTCAGTTGTGGGATTCCTTGGGAAAAACTATAGAATAGTCTAATGCAGGCTAAGGAAATGAATTTAACTTGTAAAACACAACCAGCTAGTTGCAAACACTGCAGTATCATGCTGAGGTGAGGCCAGGAGAAACATGAGTGTCAAAAGACAAGCAAAATAATTGTTCCCCTGTTCCAGTTTTGAAGAATTTTCTTATTCCTGCCATCCTTGAAATAAAAAAAGATCCCAAGTTGCTAAATGGCTTTACCCACCCTGAACCAACTTGCTACTTTATATTGTTTAGCATGGAGAGATTCCAATACTACCAACTCCATTCAAGAAAAAAAAAGAAAATAAAAAGGACTGACACACTTTGTGATGCTTGAGATTCACAATGAAGGAGTATAATCTAGCCAAGTTGGAATTAAAAAAACCCCAAACAATCAAAGAAGATAAAAAAAAAAGTTATTTCTTTGTTTTACTACACATCTGAATAATCTTTCTCTTTTTGCATCCTCTTATAGCAAGTATCTTGTGACATATCAATGAAGAACTTTGTTCTACTAAACAACATTTAGAAATTCCAACCAGGCTCTCAAGACACTTTGTTTACTGCTCTGCATAGACAGGAGTTCATACAATATAATGAAATTTTTAAAAATATGGAATAAATCAAGTATTATTTCTCAGATAGAGAATTGATGATTCAAACTCAAGATGATCTTCATTAGATATGTTATTAGCACATTGCAATACATACAAATTATCTTTCTGTTAGTAGAAGAGGGCTTTTACATTACTAAAAGGTGGCTAAAGTTAACTATGACTTGCTTGCATTTAAAGTAATTAATTATGTACACATGAACAGTCATCAAAGCTGAGATGACATTATTATTAGTAATTCATCAGGCACAGCATTGCCAGACAGTCAAAGGAGATGATTGTTCCACTCTATTCTGCACTGGAGTGGTCTTACCTGGAGTCTTGTGTGCAGTTTTGGGTACCACAATATAAAAAAGGTATAAAGCCATTAGGAATGATCCAAAGGATGGCCACAAAGATGGTGAAAGGTGGATGGATGGGGAGGGCATAGAAGGAGTGGAAGAGGTCACTTGGTCTGTTCAGCCTGGAGAAGAGGAGACTGAGGGGACACCTTATTGCAATTACAACTTCCTCATGAGGGGAAGAGGAGGGGCAAGCACTGATCTCTTCTCTGTGGTCACTAGGGACAGGACCTGAGAGAATGGCCTGAAATTGTGTCAGGGGAGATTTAGGCTGGGTATTAGGAAAAACATTCTTCACCCAGAGGGTGTTTGGGCACTGGAACAGGCTCCCCAGGAAAGCGGTCACAGTATGAGACCTGACAGAGTTCAAGAAGCATTTGGACAAATCTCTCAGGCACATGGTGTGACTCTTAGGTTATCCTGTGCAGGGCCAGGAGTTGGACTTTGATGATCATTTTCGTTCCTTTCCAATCCAGGATATTCCATAATCCTAAGACTTTCTTTAAGACCCAACTCAGACCAAGCAATTTGCTTGAAGAATGATAGGAAGTGTGTAGCAAAAGCAAGGAACATTGACCACTTCTCAGTTGGAGTCAAGCACCCTAGCAGAAAGACTCTTTTCTCCTCTATGAAACACACTGTATGCTTTACTTACTTGAAATCAATGAAATTTTATGTAAAAGATAAAAATTGAACCCGTATAAGATCCTGGCACAAAGTTTCCATAGAGCTACACTCCAGAGGTAACTTTAATTTACTGGTTGGTTAATTTATCCCTTATATAAACACACTATGCAAAGCACTTTGAAATGCTTTTGAATGAAAACTGTTGTGTAAATGTAAAGTATTATTATGGCAAACAGAAGTCACTCAAAGTTGGCAGAAGTCAATTCTGCTAACAAAAACTACAAGAGTCTGGGGTGCTTTATTAAGCATGAGAAAATAATTAATCTCTGATGAATGTTTAAAGATTGAAAAAAAAGTTCTTCAGATACGTATTCAAATAAGAAATATATTTTTTTACCTATTTAGCATTTTCTATAATCTTTGAAGGTAATAATTAAAATTACTAGATTTTAGAAGTAGAGACATTTGCAAAAGCAATTATTATATGTACTGTCAAAATATTTTAAAGAGAAGTAATAACAATGTAACCTAAAATACACAACATAATACAATGAAAAGCAGAATATTTTGCTTGGTTTTTGTTAAATTTTATTTTGATTTTTACTGGAAAAAAAATGAGACAGCAAATGAAATTGCATTGAGACAGTGCCTGAAGCTTCCTCATATTTATACACAATCCCATATATATATATATATAAAACTA
>VZRX01012948.1:0-30270 GCA_013398075.1 Notiomystis cincta | reverse complement strand
TGCAGGTAAATTCACAGGGGTTTTGCAGGTAACTTCACAGCTTGGGCCCATCCTCCCAGAGACCTGGGGCTGGCAGTGGCAATAATATGCAAATTGAGTGTTTAATTATGCCGTTTTTCCTTCTTATATTATGTACTTCAACCAATTACTTTTTATTTTGCATTATCTGACATCCCACAGATCACTCTATCCCTCTTCCTTCCTTTGCAAAGTTGCTGCATAACTTTTCAGCATAAATGCCACAATACTGATAAAAATCCCTCCATCTCTCTGGTGTCAGGAAGGATGCAATAATTAAATATACGTCCAGCATTCTGTAATACAAATTGATTTGAACTTAGCTGAAAACCAATATGTAATAAGGATTTGTTGGCTTTCCTACCACTTTGTATGACAGCAGCAGAAGATAGTATCAAATCTCAAAGCCTGAACCACTCTGTTAAAAATAGCATTCAGGGCAAAAGTAGCAGGTAGTGGTTGTAGGTACATCCAGGATCCTGCAGAGCTGGGAACTGGACTAGGAGCCCCTGAGAGTGCAGAGCAGTTCCCTGGCTGTCTGTCAGAGTCATCTCGGTGTAAGATGGTGCAAACTGGTCTGCAGCTATCAGAATCCCATTGTGAAGGCAGGGGAGGGGATGAGCTCATGTCTCTCCAGCAGGCAAACCCGTGATCCAGGATGCCAAGAGGAGCCACAGGGCAGGCAGGACTCAGACATTGTGTTTGGCAGGGAACACCAAAGTCAAGATTGAAAGCCAGGAATCAAATTCTGCTGGGAAGGGCAGAGGAAAGAGAGCAAGCATTTTGTGGAGCTCATGTTGTCAGTAGTGTTTCCTCAGACTCAGGAATTTTTCTTCATGTGCTCTGTGGTGAGTTTTGCAATCAGATTTTGCTGAGAGAAGCTCCCTTTGGTAGGTCAAGGGTAGACTCTTCCAGAGGCCCTGTGCTGATGTTGAGTAACACCAAGTCTAACACCAGTGATAGTCCACATCTGGAGCTCTTTTTATTTCCTGAAGAGGCAAAAAACTTCTCTTTATCACACAGTGAGATCCTGGCTGCAGCATCAGTTGGTTCAGCAGCAGCAGCAGCAGCAGGGCTTGAAGCAGAGGAAGAAGCAGAGGTTGAAAACTGGACCCAGCAGGAGTTCAGAGTGCAAAGCCACGATGCTGCAGATGATAGAAAAGCTGGCAAAGCCCTCTTGTTTGGCCATGAGGCAGGATGGGCTGCTTCTTGTATTTTCCATTCAGCCCTGGCAGCACCACTGCAGAGCTTCAGTCAAAATCCTCCAAGAACTCAGTGAGAGCTGCTGCCTGGTAGAGGCAACATGGAATTAATGCACCTGGAGAGGCAACAGCCCCCCTAAATCCCTGGATTTGTGGAATCTTTGTGGAAAGGCTGCTTAGTTCCACAGCCAAAACCTTGCCTGTGTGTAAGGAACTGGTTTAGAGCAAAGGTCTCTCTGCTTTACCCTGGGTGAGGCAGGGATTTCTCTGTTTCAAACATTTGGATCAAAAAGGCTTTCTCCAGGTCCTTGGTGATGTGATGACTCCATCAGGGGGTGAAACCTGATCATGCACCTTCCGTCCTACCTTCCTCTCCCTCCCTGCACCAGCCCCCTGTCCTGGGACCCGTGGGAGAGGCTCTTGGTGCAGCAGCTGGAGCTCTGCTGCAGTGCTGGGAGTATGTGTAATTCAGTATGAAACCCTGAAGGTCTGGCACAGGCAATTGCCATTTTCCTCTTCTCCATGACGTTCTTACCTTGCTTTGCCTCTGCTACACCTGCCTGTGCACAGGGTCTCATCTAAAGCTTCATGAAATTACAGGAAAGACTGTCCATGGTCCACAAATGTGCTGCACTGGGCTGTGTTTGACCTGTACAGCTCCTAGGCAACAAGTCAGTGGGAGCTGTGTTTGTGAAAGCTGGCCCTTCCCCACCCATTTCTCAGGGAGAGCAAGGGCAGCAGCAGAAGTTATACAGGATAAAGGTCTTGGATAAAGCCATGTCAGGCTTGGTTTTACAGCCACTTTGAATTCCCTGTCCACTCCTCTTTCTGCAGCCCAGGTTCTCAAAAGCCTGATGGTCTGACAGGAGTCTCTCCATTAGCTTGGAAATGAAGAACCATTATTTTGCCTCCCACCCTGAATTATTCTCTGTAAGATGTGACTGCAAGTCCCTTGTCTCCTCCCAGCCCAGCTACTGCATTTCATCCTTATGAAAACCTGAGACCTCAGCCATGTTCTGTGGTTTGTGTCCCCTGGTTAGAGCCTTCTGCCTTATTTCATTCCATCCCATGAGTGGTGTTGCATGGTGGTGGACCAAAGTTTATCTTTTTATAAATAATTTGGTACATGCATATTAGCATCCAGGGCTTGAAATTGCCAGTTCTTTCCTAACTTTTACAAAAATAGCCAATTTTCTTATAGAATCTTTAGAGATATCTGATTCAGATGATTTGTATAGTTCATACTAGGTTGAGGTATATTAGAAATTTAGCATTTTTCTAACATACAAAGACTTGATTCAGTGGAGTAATTAAAAATAAAAAAGCTGTGTTAAAGCACATTTGGAGCATATTCTTTTTGAATCAAACACAATTCAGACTAGTATTGATGAAAGTATTCTGCTCTGATGAAGATCAGGAGAAAGATTTTATGCCAGCAGTATTGATCTGCTCAGGAAGATGAGGAGGCTGGGGGGATGATGCAGATTTCCAGGGGGCTGGTGCCTCCTCAGCTCAGCTGTGATCAGCTGCCTGTCCTGCCTGTCCCCCCTGTCCTGCCAGTGAGCCACTCTGCAGGGCAGCTCTGCTCCCCAGGAGGGCTGTGCTGGCCTGGTGCTGGGCTGCTCAGGTGATGCCTGACAGGTTATTTGCTAGGAAGTGGTAATTTTCAAATAGAATTTTACCAAAATGCACTGGTTTAAGAAATTTTCTTTTGGGCTGTGCTCATGGCTCCTCAAGGACACAGCCTTGCACTGCCTCCAAAGTATTTTGATTTTACCTTTCCAGAGTCAAGTGTTCTGTTTTTCTAGATGACTTTAAATTTCAGCTTTTAATGTTTCCAAGTAATATAAAAACAAAATATAAAGCCAAACTAGATTTTTTCTCTGTTTCAAAGTCCAGCATTTTGAAGAACAAACACATTTCCTTGAAATTTTAAGGAAATACCAAATTTACTTTCTTAGTTGTATTTTCTAAAATAGATGAAAGTCCAAATCATGCAATTTGCCTTGAGAAAGAGATAAAAATAGATATTGAGAGTGTCTATGAACTTTAAAAGGAGTAACTCAGTTTAAAATAGTACCTTTCTCTTATCCTTTTTTTTCTCCTTGTGTTAATTATCAGTGAAAATACTCTTGCAGGATCAGGAGCTATTTAAACCAGATAAAATCTTTTTTATCTCCTTGACACCCTGTTATCTTTTCAGTTTCCCTTCTCAACTTCAGGCAAAAAGGAAAGCAACTTAGTGATCTTCACACAGTTATTCTCCACTTTGTCATTTGGGATCCAGCAATTTTGGGGGCAGCTGTAAGTCAATTTCCAAGCCTGGAACTTCTTACAAGAGCACATTTTTTTGGTATGGATTCATCTCATTTAGGAAGTATTTGAGTGGAGCTTGAAAGTAAATAGGAAGTATTGTTGATTTGCAGTATCAGGCAGAGCTGATGAGTTTCAGCCACATTAGAGGGGTCACGACTGGGCTTTTGATTTATCAAATAGTAGGAAAGGAGTGAGTTTTATCAAACAGTGAGGAAAGGAAATAGCACATATTTTGCCCTCTTTCATGGGAGTAGATTTTCCTACCCTCTAAACCACAGCAGAGCAGTCTGTTTTTATCAGGCTTTAGTTTCCCTTTCTGTAATAGCTGAGTGTGGCCACAGCAAAAATCCCAAGCATTTGAGCTGTTTCTTGGCTGAGCCCCCTCGCTTGGCGCTCGCTTGGAGCCTGTTGCTGCTCCCGAGGATGATGGAACAGCTCCCACTGGGAGCTGGATCAAGTTTTGAGCTGCTCCTCGCTGCCTGTTTATTTGTCCTATTCTCTGGGCTTGGCAGGTGGCATTTTTGCTCAGTGATTCATTCTCCAGCACATGCATTTATCTGGGCTGACATTTTAATCATGCAAATAAGGATCTCCTTAATGAAGAAAAAAATTAATTTCACAACTGTTGCTACAAACACAGTGACAGTCCTGCTAATGTCATTACATTTATAATACAATCAGTGGCTTTTCCATAATTGCTATAAACTGGAGCACTTAACAGCAGAGTAAAGGTTACACAAAGGGCTGTGTGACTCCCCTTGTTCACTCCTTTCTTTATCAGGAGTGTTTGGCACTGTTCATATGTCCTTTTGAAACCCTTTGGTCATCACTGCTTCATTGCTTGTAGCACAGATGGCTTTGCCTTTGTCGGAGGAACAGACAAAATAAGTGGCAAGGAGACAACTCCTCTGTGACCTTTGGTGGCTTCTTGTCTTTCACATCACAGTCTGCAGGGTAAACACAGTGACTCACTCCCTTTCAGTAAGTAGCTGCCTTCCCAAGGTTTTGTTGTTTGCAGGATTTTGCCCTTATGAAGTCTGCACCCAAAGAGCAGCAGGGTGTGAGCTGTAAGCAGCCACTTTCTGCCTCCAGACCTCTACAGATTTGGTAGGCAAGAAGGAGTGAAGATTCCTGGGCAGGGTCATACCTTTGTCATCCTTCCCTCCTTCTGGCCCTCCACAAGGCACTTCACTTTCCAGTTCTCCCCCAAGAACAGTAATATAGCACAAAAGCAGTCAGAAGAAAGGGCCTCCTAAGGGGCAAGGGTGCTAAAATGCTCTGAAATTAGCAGAAAGCCAGTGGCTTGTCAAACTGAGGTGTCAGGGTGCTCAGCACCGTGGTGCAGTGTCAGCCTGGGATGAGAAAGAGCTGCTTCAGACCCAGTGTCTTCTCTCTGTCTTTGGCATGCTGTGAGTGAGGTGCCCAAGGCCCAGGGAAAGACCTTAATCCCCACTGGAGGGGGCTGGGAGCTGTGCTCTGTTCTCAAGGTGATATAAACCATCTTCAGGTTGTGTTACCTGTGCAGAACAGTATTTTCAGCTTGGGTTTTTGACCTTTAGTTAGCAAGGGAGGGTTTAAAAGTGTTGGAAAACATCTCTCAGAATAAAGCTCTTGAGCTCAGGGTACTTCCCACAGGCACTTGAGGCTGTTCCTTTGGAGCATTTCATGTGTCAATATTTCATTTTTACCCAAATGGGATGAGCTTCCCTGGTGGCAGAAATGCAGGAAAAGCAAAGCTCTCAGGAGCTGCGGGTTTGCTGTGAGACCTTTGGGATTTCTCAGGAATGAAAGAGGAGAAGGAGAACAGTAAATGAATGGAGAAAAAGCATAAAAGTAGGGAAGAGGCTGGAGGATATCAGCTTGGGGGGGTTCATCTTGTCAGTGGGCAATTCGGAACCTCTCCCAAGGTCACTTTGGCCCGTGTTTGCTACCATACCTTCACTGATTAAGGACATGATGTATTTAATTGACCTATCTAAGCTGGAAAATTCCTGGTGTAGGTGGAGTATTGGACTGCCTCAGCCAGGTGAGACCTGTATCTGCACCAGCAGCAGTCACTGTGTGTGGTGCAGACTCAGCAGAAGCTCAGGAACTAAAAGTCAGTGTTTGCCCATGATGGGCCTGCTCCAGGTGCTATTTCTTTGCAAAGCATCTCAAACGGCCTCAGATTATACCAGGTGAGGTTTAGATTAGAGATTAGGAAACTGAAAAGGTGGTCAGGCATTGGAATAAGCTCCTCAGGGAAGTGGTGGATTCCCCATGCCTTGAAGATTCAAAAATTATGTGGTTGTGGCACTCAGGGTCATGATTTAATGGTAACGTAACAGTGCTGGGTTAATGGTTGGACTTGCTATTCTTAAAGGTCTATTCCAGCCTTAACAACTCTATGATCCTTTGATTCTGTCCCTGGAGCCAGAATGAGTGTCTGTGTGCTGCCCAGACCCACCAGAAACTGGGACCACACTGATGAGGGGAAGACTGAGACCTTGGCATGGACCTTCATTTTCACTGCCTCCCTGCCCTTAGAAGATGTGCAAGCCTGCAGCTCAAAGAGACTTTTCCATGGTGCCTTTCTGTACTGTCAAGGCTCAGAATCACAGGCCAGGGGACCAGTTCACACATGGTGAAGCACTGCCTGTGTCTGGGGTGTGAAGCCTGTGTTGTTATTGCTCAGGATATTTCCTTTCCCATATTCACCCCGGGGATTCTCGTGCCTCAGTGGGACACCACATCCTGTGACAAGAGAGTTTGTTGCCTTTGCATCAACTTCCAAGAGCCTGGGACATCCATGGAGGATCCTTGGAAGTGTTACTGCACCTCTCTGGCTTTTCATGCAGGGGTGGCTATCACATGTATTTTTACTACTGTGACATGTATTTTATCTAATGCTGGAGCATGTCCTCACCCAGAGCTACAGAATGGGGTTTGTAACATTCCCTGGCCAGCCTTCACAGCCCCAATGGCTTTTTGTCTCACAGTGCCCACACACAGAGTTAAAATGTCATGGATCTCACCTTTGGAGACCAAGACAAAAAGCAGAGGTTGGGTGTTATGCCTTGCACAACGGTTTTTATTTGCTTTTGGTTTTCCAGCCTTTCAGGGTCACCCTTTGAAAAACTGTTTTCTGCAGGGGCTACATCTTGGAGCTCATTTTTCAGCAGTAGCTGATATTTGTCCAGAACTGCATGACCCCAGGAGCTGGAACAAATAGCAGTGAAATCACACTATGAGAACTGGCTGCTGCCACTTTACCACTCTGGCACTGGAATAAAATATATCCTGGTTGTCCCAGTTAAACCTTCCTTCTTTCAGACAGAAGTGGAATGATATCTCCCCTTATGCTCCTGTGCTGGTACCACAGCCCCAGCCCAGTCTGTGGGTTATCCTTGCCCTCTGTCTGTGGTGTGGTATCCTTGCCCAAAGCTTGCAGAACACCACGTTCTGGTGAAGAATTAATTCTCTGCAGTGAGATGTTGGACACCGTGTGCTGCTGGCGCGCCAGGGCTGGCTGGTGTGTGGCCTGGCAGGCTCCTGCTGCCTGTCTCTGTTCCCTCCTGTTGGCCAGCATCTTTTCCCAAACCCTTTGGTCTTCTCCAAGAGCTTTGAATATCTCCCCCTGCAGCTGTAGAACGGGACATTTTCTCTGCTGGGATCCAATGTGTCTTTCACTGATCCACAGGAGAGGGGTCTTGGACCCACAGGTGTTCACACTTCTCCCCACACATTTGTGTCTTCAGCATAACAACAGAAAACTGACCAATGTCTGTCATGCACAGTCCATTCTGCCTTTACATCAGGAAGAAAACTGGATTTCAGAAGAAAAGTGTTTCTGAGCCTTTACTTGCAGCTGTCTGACTGAAAACAAATACACTTCCACGAGGCACATTAAAAACTCATTAAAAAAAGTCTTATGGCCAAAGCTTGAGCTGATGCTCTCCAGCCTGAGAACCCCCAATGCTGTGAGCCCCTGTGAGCTCACAGGCAGGGCAGTGGCAGCTCTGTGTGCCACAGGCAGGGGGATATGGCTGTCTCACAGTCAGCAGAGGAACATTTGGCATCAGGAGGCAAATCCAGCATGTGAACAGCCGTGTCAATGGCTGCTGCTGCCTCCTCTCCCCTTCCCTCCCTCTGCTCCCTCCCCTGGAAGGACATGGAAACTGTTAGCTGGGGCATCACCTGCTGAGCATAAAAGTGCCATTTCTGAGGCACATCACACGGGGGAAGCTGGGGTGTTTTGATCCATCTCAGGCGAGGCTGATGGCAATTTAAAGATGTTTTTGTACGTTCTGAGATGTCATAATGCTGGGCTGATGGGCAGAAAACTGCTGGTGGAAAAGCAGCCTCGTGGAGGAGTTCTCTTGCAAGACAGGCTGTGGAAGCAGGATCTGATCTTTAATTAACTCAGACATCAGAAAGGAAACCACAAATATTTGCAAGAGGATTTATTTAAAAAAATTTAACACATAAGATAAATATTAAGTATTGATCTGAACTCCATAGATGTCCAGTCCATTGCCATCCATTCCCTTCTGCTTTAAAAACAGATATTTATTTATTATTATTTACTTATATAATTTAATTTATTTATTAAATATGTATTTCAGTATGTAAATACAAACAATTAATGCAATTCAATGTTACAATGCACACAGCTAGAATATATTAAAAATGAGAGAAGTTTTCTAGCTAGAGATGTTCCTGTGCTCTGTAAAGTCAAAAGAGTGAGGGCAGCTAAGCCAGTACTGGTGCCTGGCTCAGCAGCTGGTTGGACCTTTCATTCTGCATCTCTCTTCCCAGTCTTACTTCCCTTCTCCAGTTTTCCCCTGTGAGGAGGGATTCCAGCAATATGCCAACTTTATATGGTCTTTGAAATTCAGAGTGGACGTTGAAACAGGACAAAGCTCCTGTATCCTGAGCATGAGGTGCTGCTGAGCCCCTTAACACATCACAGCTCTCTTTGTTTAATTCAGAAATAGTTATGTGAGGCTGCAGTAGCAAAGAGTCAACACTAGATAGCATTTTATGTTTGTTTTGAGGAAGAAAAGTCTTTTGTTCTCATATTTTGGTAGGATCTGAAAAATTCCAAGCACATATTTCAGACATGTCTCCTACTAATTCAGAACAAGAGGCAACAAAACTATCTCTTTTTTTGTACTGTTTACTTGGCATCATTGCATCAGTGTAGAGTTTATATGCATTTCTAAAGTGCTTAATGCTGTTTGACCTCTGTGTGCAGAGCTCAAAGGCTTATATTTGATGTTTGCACGGGCCATGTTCCTGATCCTGTCAACAGCAGTGGGAAACCTCCACCAGGCTGGGGTAAGAGCAGGGAAGGGGAATGACCTGTGGTCTGCAGGACAACAAAACACCTCTGGATGGGATCTCACTCCTCAGTTAAGATGTGCTCACCCTGGTGTCTGTGTGTGGGTGCTGATGAGGAAAATGCTGAGTTGCTGTTACATGAGGGGGATCCAGCACTCAGTTCAGTGTCCTCATGTAGGCATCTTTTGCCATCCAATAAATCCCAGGAAATCTGAGCCATCCACATGTGAGAGCCATGAGCTTCTGGGTGCCAGCTGAGGTCCAGAAGGGACAGCCTACAGCACTTCAGAGTTCACCAGATCCCTGCATTTGGGCAGTGGAGTCACAGCCCTGGTGTCCACTGGCAGTGGTGGGAACAAGACACCCTGCTCACCTCAGTACCTGCATGAAGGTTCTTTGTCTTAGGTCTCTTGATCTTCAAGATGAATCTCACCTGTCATGAAGGATTAGGTCACCTAAACCTGGACATGAATTTGAGGAGCCCTAAGGTACCTTGCCTCACTTCCAGATGTTGACCCAGAAAACTGTAGGTCTCCTACAGGGTCCCATTAAAAATCTCTAATAAAATGTTTTGGATACCCTAAGGATTCTCAAGGGGCTCTACAGCCTTGTGCTTCAGCAGCTGCCTCTGCTCTGCACAGATGCAGATACCTTCAGGCTCCACTGAAAGTGGTTATGGCCAGGGGCTCGATTCACACGACTGCAGCACTGGGTTTGGGCAGTCCTTGGTGGAAGTGCCCACCCCAGCACAAGCAGGAGCAGAACATGACCCTGTTTGCCCATATTCTACAGAACTCCCACTGTGGGGCTCCTGATGGAGAGCTGTGTTCTCACAGTGGAGTGGGAACAGGCGGGGAACAGATCCCAAAGGATCCCAGAGGCTGCTGCAAGTGAGGGGCTCTCACATTGAGAAGGAGGTGGTGGAGCCCAGCTGTGGCAGGAAGTGTGCTGTGGGTCCCCAGGGCTCTCCTGTCATTGCAACATCCAGAAACAGCATTGCAAAACTCTCCTTGAAGTAGGCTGATCACACAGGAACTTGAGGCAGCCGTGCCGCCGTGTCCGACCGTAATTACCCGGCATGGCCTTAGCACATGAAATTGGTTTTGGAGGGAGTGACAGGAAGCTGTGTCAGGGGAGATTTAGGTCACATATTAACAAAAGGTTCTTCACCCAGAGGGTGGTTGGGCACTAGAACAGGCTCCCCAGGGAGGTGGTCACAGCACCAGCTGGACAGAGCTCCAGAAGTGTTTGAACAACTCTCTCAGGTACGTGGTGTGACTCTCAGGGTGTCCTGGGCAAGGCCAGGAGTTGGGCTACAATGATCCCTGTGGGTCCCTTCTGTCTTGGCATGATCTGGGATTCTGTGCTCTTTTAATGCAGGTCTTGTGAAGATGAGCAGGATTTCAGAGCTTTGAAGCTTTGGTTTCTTTAAAACACAGAGTTTTAAAGGTAAGGGTTTGCAGCAAGACTCATTTCTCACTGTCATTGCTGCCCTGAGACTTCATTTTTGGCATTAATCTCAGTGCTGACATGTAACATGAATCTGAGGTGTCTGGGATGATCTAGCACTGCTCAGAAACCACTGCTTGTGCTCACACCCTCTGCACAGGGAGGCAAGTGAGCTGGAAATGGGAGTAATCTGAGGATCAGCTGAACACTGAGGAACAACTTGCTCCTCATTGGTCTGTCTGGACATTGTGAACCCACCCAGAGCTCAATCCAAAGTTTTTTGAGTGCTGGTCCTCAGTGCTGTGCCAGAAGAGTCCAGTGCTGATATCCAGCCTTGCAACAACTGTGTGAAAACCTTTGTTAGCCCTGGGGGATGCTGGCATTTCCACCTTCACTTCAACACAGTAATTATCAGAATTAGGGCAAATTAGGTGTAAAAGGAAATATAAATAGCAGCAATAAAAACACACCCAGGAAAAAGGCCCTCAAGCTCAAATTAAAAGTACTTTTTTAAGTAAAAAGGTTTCTTTTTGTTGTTCCTGGGATCTGAATATCTTGATGCTTACCCCAATCCAGGCAGTTGCAGCCTGAGTTGCAGAACCACTGCTGGGACTGGAATCCTGGTTTCTGATACAGTCTTTGGCTCTCTTGGCCCTGAGCTTTTCTTAAAGGATTGAAAAAGCCTCCAGAGGTCTTAACTCTGCTCTTCCTTCGAGCTCTGCTCTCCAAGGAAGTCAAAACATGATGGAGAAACGTGGGATTCTTTGCAACCATATGTTCAAATTAATTGCAACTGGGCATTGCTAACAGGGATTCTGTAAAGGAAGAGAAAACCAGATGAGTTTAAACTTCTTGAATTCTGATCTATTACCTTAATTTTTTTGGGAAACAGAGCACTTGGTTTAAGCAGTGCTGTTTGCACAGCAAATGCTGTTATCTGCCCCATGAACCCCCAAATGCAGCATCTTGCAGAAAATATGTTCCTATTTTGGACAAAGAATATGTCCTTCCTTCCCAACAAAATACCACAGAGTCTGATGCCATGGCTGAAAGCAACCTGCAGCCAAAATTGATTCCTGGCTATGAAGTCAAGATAAGGTGAGTTTAAACCAAAAATCAGATAGCCCTGAGCAGAGGGCTGCAGTGATCTAAGAAGATCCATTACAAGCTGTGTCTGCAGAGGCTTTGCCTGTAGCTTTCCACTCCCAGCAAGAAAATGCTCACATGTGTCCTCTGGTCCATGCTGATTGAATCTGAGTATGATTATGGGGGCAGGACTCAGGAAATTATTCCAGAAACTGAATTCTCTGGGATTCTTAAATATGCTTTAATAGCAGCAAAGGCAAGGCCACAGGGTGGTCAGAGATAAATGTACTACTCTTGACCTAGCATCCATTCAGATTTCTGATTGCAGTGTCAGGGCTTCTGTTCAATAATTTTCCAAACCTCTGTTTGTGTGTGAGGTGTGTGGGAAGTTGTCACACTTGGCTGAGGAAACCTCTTGCCTGCTATTGATGTGAGCTGCAATTCGTGTGTGATGCACTGCAAAATGCACCACTGGCTTCTCTCTGGTGATGCCACCACCCCCTAGGTGGATTCACATAGAGGTGGCTTCCCTTCTCCATCCTCACAGGTGACGTGATGGAGTCACTTGCCAGCTCAGGATGGGAGGGAAAGTGGCTTCACCAGGCCAGGTTTCCACGTGGGACACCCTGCTCAGCATCACTGGGCCATCAGGGCAGGCTTTTGGGAGCAGGGGTTGAAGACTCAGTACCCTCCTCCTCCTCCTCCTCTGCATCTCTGTGTCACTCCAGGACTAGTGCCTGGCTGCTGAACCTTTCAAAATCTCCTGCAATTTTATGGGTAATAAATAAACTCAACATTTTACACCTGTAAATGATAAACTGTGAGAAATGTGAAAGTAACTATGTGTGCCCTGGCTGTCATTGTTTTGCTGTAATTCTACCCAGGGGTGCAAATGAGCCCCAAAAAAGTCAACTTCAGCTTTTACAGACTCAGGTGTCTGTGCTGCATCATCCATGTTTAAAGGCACCACTTCCTGAACTGTTGCCTTAAATTTAATGCCCATTAACATTTAAAGGCATTTCCACCCCCTTTTAAAGGTGCTCTGGTTTTCACAAGGTTTATGATACTTGAAATAAACCCAAAAAGCTCTATTGTGTTTCCTCATGTTTAAAAAAATGTAGAAAAAGGAAAACAGGATGAGAATAGCCACTCCAGAATATGTCAAGCCCTGCAAGAGCCACAGGAATAGAACCCCTGAGAATTGCAGAAAGTGTGGGACATCATCCCCCTCAGCCAGAAACACTGCAATTTCTCTTTTAAAGTTTGGGCTTAATTAAAAAAAAAAAGTTTCAGACAACTTTCTGTAAAAGAATGTTCCTTTTTCTCAATAAAGTTCCCAAATCTGAAATTTCAAGTAATTTTTCCATCTTGTAAGGCATTTTATGTTTTTTTCAAATAGCAGATTAAAACATTAGGTAAGGTGGGAAAAAAATCACCATTTTTCTAGAAAACGTGTGAACAAAAATCTGTAAGTAGGGAGAAAATGCAAATGGGATTTTACTTCAGCTATCAATGTATTATGTTTTTTCAGGATTTACTTGCAGTAATTAATCTTTGCAGACTGCTGACTCTCCTGCTCCTTTTGCCTCCTCCAGCAGTTTCCCACACAGGTTTAACAGATCTAAACTAAAGTAAGAATGGCTCAAAATAAGCCAAACCCTGTGCTGTGCTGAGAGCCTGGAGAAGGTGGGAACCTCGTGCTGAACTGTAGGGGGTAATGTTGCTACACATACTCTGCCTGCCAGCTGCAAAAGGTGGATCAAGCCATCCACAGCTTGGGTTGTGACACGCTGGACCTGTGGGGAAGGAATAAAACCGTGGGATTATCCACAGAGCCCTCGCTGTCCCTCCCTGGGAAGGGCACCTCAGCCTCCAGTTCTTCTGGCAAGTCCCTGTCACGCTCTGCTCGATGTCTTTGCCCAGAATTGCAGGTGCCCTTGCAGCCTGGGCGATGCTTTGTGTTTTGTCTGCTTTGGGGCTGGCTGTGCTCGGTGTCAGAACACCCAGGGGAGCAACGCTGGCACCGTCTGGGGAGAGCCGGGCACTGGGCAAGGCAGTCTGCAGGTTTGGGGGAGCAAGGAGCTGGAAATACACTCCTGCTGCAGGGATGGGTGGTGTTTGCATTCTAGGAGGTGTGAGAAGGTTCAGCAGGAGGGAGGAGGTCGAGTGGAGATGTTGGCCAAGGAGTGCTGGGAAGCAGCAGCCCTGGGGCAGGTGGGTGACGCCTTCCCTCAGTGCAGAGCGAGCACTGCAAGGGCTCCCTGGCTCTGCTGCTCACCACACAGTCCCTTCCACAGAGCTGCTTTTATTTCCTTTTTGCTTCTGCACAGGTAAAAATATTGCTTTGAGGTGATGGCAACATCTGTATCTGGATTTTGCACTCAGCTGCTTGGAGCCGAGAGAAATGAATCCAAGTGGGGGCCAAATTGAGCAGCTTGGCATTTGTCCCCCCTGTCTTTGGATTGGTTTTGTGTCCTGACAATAAAAAGGTGAGCTGGGTCGTCATCCTGCTTTTTGATGAGGCCATTTTAACCAGCCACACATGAGGATACCAACAAACATCTCCATTCCAGCTGCTCATGGTGTAATGTAACATGTGCTCCACTACAAGGACCAAAGATGGTTTTTTTCCCTTAAGACATCTGTTGTGATGTAACCCCAGCTGGCAACTTGGCTTGCTCACACTCTTCCCCTCCTCTTGCACCATTTTCAGAAGAAAAACAAAGTAAAAATCTTGAGATGAAAACAGTTTAATAATTGAAACAAAATAAAATATATTATTATAACAAGAAACACAATAATAATAGTAATTGTAATGGAAAGGGGAGAGGGAAGAGAGTGGAGTAAGCCCTGAGACAAACAAGAGGTGCCCAGCACAGTTCCTCACCACCTGCTGACTGATGTCCATCCTGTCCCTGTTGGCTCCTGGCCAACACTCCCAGCTTACATGGACATGAGGCTCTGTGGTTTGGAATATCCCCCTGAGCAGTTGGGGTCAGCTGTCCTAGCTTTGCTCCCTCCCAGCTCCTGCCAGAGTATGGGAAACTGAAAATTCCTTAACTTGGGGCAAGCACTACTTAGCATCAGCTAAAACATCAGTGTGCCACCAACATTATTTTCACATTACATTCAAAACATAGATTTGTACCAGGTGTTGGGAAGAAAATG
The DNA here is from genome assembly GCA_013398075.1 of Notiomystis cincta. Lineage (NCBI taxonomy): Eukaryota > Metazoa > Chordata > Aves > Passeriformes > Notiomystidae > Notiomystis > Notiomystis cincta. The sequence goes on along the minus strand of VZRX01012948.1, from coordinate 15,709 downwards.
AACTCTATCCCAGCCAAAAGCAGGACAATGTCTGAGCTGAGCTCAGAGGTGCAGTGTTGGTTACTCTGCATTCCTTCCAGCTGCCTGAGAGCTCTGGCACAGCTGCTGTGCCTGGTGAGCTGATGCTTCTGTGGGAGACTTTAATGGGATACAAGTGGTGTGTGGAAGGGGCAGCACTGCTCCTCTGTGCCTCCAGGCAGGCAGAGCGAGTGGTGTGACACACCTGACAGCCTCCACCCCAGCCTGAGCTGCTGCCAAGCACACTTAGCTGTAGCCCTCCAGGCCCCTGTGTGCACACTGTTGTTGGCTCTCTCGACAATGACAGGGGCTGCTGCAGCCCTAACTGAGCTCTGCTCTGCCCTAATCCATGTGCTCTAGGCTGTGGCACCAGTCCTGGACTGTGTCCTTCCACTGCAGCCAGAGCTGAGCACTCAGCATTCCCCAGTCCCACACGGAGACTGGAAGTGTGAGTGTAGCTTTCCCTCCTGTCAATGTGAATATATTCATGCTATGAAGCAGTGTTGCATCCTTGCCTGGCTGGGTACATGATGAGTGACTCTGCTGGGGTTATTCCAAGGTGATACCGGCAGAGAACAGCGAGGAGTGCTAATTCTGGATACAAGTGCTGGAGATGAGCAGAATTAATGGACTACTACATCCTGCACATGTCAAGGGAGAGGTGGGAACAGCAACAGGCTTATTGTGCCTTTCAGTGCTGAACAGAGGCTGTATCAACCACCCAAAATCTGAAACAATTCATAACCTCATTTTTAGGGATTGTCAGGAAGCATCTTTCATTAAAAGTGCCTGCATGGAAAAGGAACCTGTTAATCTCTGCTAGGCCTTCCCTCTTCCCCTGTGATATGGGCTCCTGACTAGTGGGGGCAGGCTGGAAGGTGGCTGAAGCTTTCTTCCCAATTTTCCATCGGTTTGCTGGCTGGATGTTTCTCCTGGTGGCGTTGGAGGGGAGGAAAGCCCTGGCTGCTGCAGGATCTCAGGTTTCACTCCAGTGTGAAGTGGGTCTGGCTGTCCCCTGCTTCAGGCTTTGAATGGTAAAATGAACAAGTGGGAGAAAAATAGGAATGCTTTTGTTCAGGAGCAGCCTGTGTTTTCTTTGCATGGGCATAGATGGAGGCTGATGTTTTCTGATGTTTTATCCCTGCACGTTTTGTGCCCTCCATGCACCCCCATCCCATACATGCAAAAAGCCTTTTCCTCCCTCACTCACCCATTGGAGAAGATCTTATGCAAGGATACAGCAGTGATGGAGCCTCCCTAAACACAATAACAGATTTATTTTGTGAGAGCTCCTCTTCCCAAAGGATCTGCAATGAATGCAAGGAAACTTGGCAAGAATTGGGTTTTCACTGCTTTTTTTTGGTTTTGTTTTTTTTTTTTTTTTTACCCAGCGTCTGCCACATTGAGGCTCTCAGGTCTGATCACAGCACAGCTAATGCAGGAAAAATAAAGCTGCTCCCCAGACAGACTGACTGACAGACTTGTCATGATGATAGTACACATATTTGAAATATTATGGCTGCATTCTTGAAAACCATAGCTCGGGGAAGCTGTTTCCTTGAGAGCATGTGGTAAAAATTACACCTGCTTTGCAGACAGTGGATTTGACAGCTGTGAAGATATGGTGTAGGCATCTCCAAAAGCTCTATGCATCTTTGCTTTGTACACCAAAAAAAAAATAAAAGGATTTGTGATGGAAAAAAGGCAGGATGAGATGTGAATTCCTAGGAACAAGGGGAAGAGTGTGGTGGGGGAATATGTCTCAGTGGAACTAAAGCAAAAACCATCAGCCATGCCTCTCACACGAAGGTGAGACACTCATTTCTCACGTGGTGCACGGGCCCAGGAATCCATCACCTGTGCTGCTCACCTGTGCTGCTTGGCAGGACCCAAAATAATGTTGCAAGATGCAGCCCTGGTTCTTTGAGCATAAAGAGTTTAATTTTCCTCTGTGGAGATGGAGATGTTTCTGCTGACTCCCAAAACAGACTGCAGAGTCCTGCCTGGGCTCCTGGTGAGGGTCTCCCAGAGCCTCCCTTGCATGGCTCCTGCAGCACCAGGGCTGCATTGCTCTGCTGCTGATGCTCCTCAGAGGAAGAGGGGAATCCCAGCAGAGATTAACAAATTCCTTTTCCATGCAGGCACTTTTAATGAAAGATGCTTCCTGGAAATCCCTAAAAACCAGGTTATGAATTATTTCAGATTTTGGGAGATTGATACAAACTCCAACTCCTTTCTGAGAGAGTGCCAGAAGAGGCAGAGTTGCTTTAGCAGGGCCAGTGATGCCTGAGAAGTCAAGAGAACATTCTTCCATTGCTTTTAGAGAGGAGGCACAGCTGGGTCTTTGATTCAGAATACTTTAGGGTAGAAGAAACCAGTTTCTGAACTGGAATCCACATGATTATCACACTGACTGCAGGAAATGGTGGTGATGGGTCTCACTCCTCAGAAAACCACTAAGATATGGTGGTTTCCTTAATTGTTTGCCTTGGTGGGTAATCACCCTTCACATGAAAATAAAAGTGTTCTATGGGTCACTGATAATTGTCTGGCTGTGCCTATCAGCCACTGGTTCTGGTTTCATGTCTTCTAAGGAATTTAAAGATTTTCCTTTAATATTCCTTTAATAAGGAATATTCCTTTAATAAGGAATATTTAATGATATTCCTTTAAAGGTATTTATGCTCTATGATCAAATCAATTTTTGATCTTTTTGATGAAGTAAAGCAGGTGGAACTTCTCAGTTTTTGTGTTTGTTAGGCATCTTTGCCACTTCTCAGATCTTTCTGTAGTTTCTTACTAAAACCTCTCCCATCATTAAACCTCTGTTCTAAAATGTTGCCAGTTAGAGCTGCATTCAGTATTTTAGTTTCCCTACCTAATCTCACCAGTGGTGTACTTATAGAGGTAAAAATTACCCTTGTGGTGTTTTATTGCAACATTTCCCCATCCTTTTCTATTTTTTCCACATTCCTTTAGAAAATATAGTGATGAGCTATTTATTCATGGCAAGTTGCAGTTTTACAGGATACAATCACCTACTCTTCAGATTTGCTGATAGCTGTGTTCCAATCTTTATGCATTTATTTTAATTTAATTTATTTGTATTTATATAAAGCAGGGGTTTTTTTTATAAATAGATGCACCTTGCCAAGAAATCCTGGCACCTCCACATGCTATCAGAAGTGCAGCTGCTGTTGCATTCCTCCCTGATTTCTCAGCAGCAGCCACCCTTCCTGTCTCTCCTGAGTATGAGCTGATCATTTGAATTTATGAGCTGAAAGATGCTGTAACAATCAAGATGCTTATGTAAAGAATAGCTCTTTCTAAAATTATTTTGATAGACTTCTTTGGTGAGCTAACAACTTTAGGTGATACAGGTCAATTAAATGCAGTGAAGTTATGCTTTTTAAAGGATTTTCAACTTTGTTAAAACTTCATATGAAAAAATGGTACAACACATTAAATGGATTAAAAACTCTCTGGCTAATCTAAGTGAATGAATATTAAATTAATATTTTTTGTTAAGCATTATTAGGCAATTTTTCCTTTCAGGAATTATTTCTTTGCCCAACAGGTAGCTCTGTATTTACTGTAGGATCAGAGGTCTGTCATAAATTGAGGGGAAAATATGAGTGATTGGTGAAAACCATCCAGATGACACAGTGATTGTTGGCATGAGGATGGAGCAAATATATAATTTCTAATGACTTTACTTAATAGCTTGACCATAATTAAGAAGTTACTTTAAGGAAGTACAAGTAACCTCATAATTTTAGGATTAAGGAACGCATATCATGGTATCAAGATGAGGGACAATCCTGGAAAAGAGAGGTTCCCATAAACATGAGAAGCAGGTGAAGTCTTCAGGGGATCAGTAGGCAGTGTAAGTGTTTCAGGTTTGACACAGAAAGAATTTAGGTCTCTGAGTATGAAGCTGCAGCTCTGAGTGCCCTCCTCAGCATTTGGGTGACCAGTTTGGTAACTCCTGAAGTTCTTTACTTTTTATCTTAAAGAGAAGAACTATTATAATGTGAGAATAGAAGATCAAATGTGTCAGGCAAAGCATCCCCCAGGCCTGTATCTCATCTCCAGCAGAGACACCCCCAGTGACACTTCCCAAAGTTCTCCCAACTTGGCAGTGATCTGTGATTTGGGACCTTCCCAAGCCAAGAGTGTCTTTGTGTCAAGAAATCTGCACAGGGTTTTCTTTCATGCTTGTGTCTGCCAGCCCTTGGGAACTTCTGGTGACTGCCACTTCCTGTGGCCAACCACAGCTTGATGACTTGCTGCATTAATAACAACCCCCCTAAATAACAGCCTGCTGTCTGCTGGTTTAGCACAGTTCTTGCATGGGAGGAGCTGTTCTGGCTCTGTGTGAGCTCATACAGACCTGTGCCTTCCCTCTTGCCTGGTGTCTTCTGCAGTCCTGCTGCTGGGATTCAACAAATCACAGAATTGTTTGGGTGTGGAGGGATCTCAGACATGACCTAATCCTCATGCCATGGGCAGAGACACCTTCCACCACACCTGGCTGCTCAAAGCCCCATCCAACCTGGCCTTGAACACTTCCAGAGCTGAGGAGAGTCATGGGAGACTGAGGGCAGTAGAACACATAAACTGCACTTTCCCCCATGATGCCCACAGAGAAGTGATTCCTTGAGGGTTTGCACTTGGCTTGGCCACCAACAGGGCACTGGGATGGCTGCTGGTAGCACCTGCAAGGTGGCTTTGCTGTGGGCACTGACCAGGCTGTGAAAGAAGGGCAAAGGTGGCCTTGGTGGCTGAGCAGGCTGAGGATGAGCTTCAGCAGGGGCAAATGTCCCAGAGGAGGCCTTGCAGAATGGCTTTCAGGAAAGGAGACTTCATTAGAGGACTTCATTGCTCTGGGATGTCCTTCAAGCACAACTGGCTGATGTCAACAGCTTCTTCTCAAGCATGCACAGGAGACAAGCAAACAGCTCTGCTGCTGTCTTAGTTCTGGCTGTTCTGCAGTTCATCCCCTCCTGCCTACTGGATAAAGCAGCAGTGCCTCCTTACATTTAAAATGACAGTAATAGTGCTGGTGGGCTCTATTTTTATTTCAGGGCAGACAGGAAAATTTATCCTTTTGGTGTCTTCTTGAGGCAGGCCACTGCAGTATTTAGGTGGCTTTGATGCATAAACTTGATTGTTACACACAGGGCAGGAAGAAGCATGTCCAAAGCTCTTGTTTTGGTTGGCAGCACTTCAGCACTGCTCCATCAGCAGCTCCTGTAATTTTGCTGCTGCAACAACATGCCAGATAAAATTCAAAGGAACTGAAGCTTGGAGTTGGACTTCCATGGAAATTATTGCAAAATCTGTGGACAACCCTCTGACTCTTTTTTATTTTAAGCATTAATAAAACAAACTCTTACTTATTTTAAGAGATAAATTAATTTTCAAGAGAGTTTTGTCCATACATGCCAGCAACTCGACCTAGACTAATGTAGATCTGAGGTAGCAAGTATCCCCCTGAAATGAGTGGCATGAACTTCCCTGGGCATCTTTAAACATCCAGAAAAGCCAGGTGCAATGTGATGTGGTGTGTGTTACCTGGCCAGACAGCAGATGTAGACAAGAAACAAATTTTGCATGGTGAACTGTCACACTGTGGCTGCAGCAACTGAGCTGGCCCAGGACTGGCTCCTGTCTCACTCTACTGGTTCCTCAGGGTGGGTTTTTTCACTCAGGTCCTTCATAAGCCTTTCTTGTTGAAAAATATTTTTCAGATCTGCTCTTTCATATGTCCCTGATCCAATGTACAATGCTTTGGTTTAGGGGGTTTTGCTCTTCAGAGCAAGGAAATCCCTCTCTGGTTCAGCAGAGGAGTCCCAGGCTGGCACAAAGGAAGATCCTGTGTCCCCTCCAGATCCACAGATGTGACTCTCGTGTTCCTGGCCTGAAGTGAGAGACCTAAAAGATCCCTAAAAGCAGCCAGGCACCCACTACCATGGCAGGGCATGTCAGGGGGACCTGGGCTTTCCACATGGCTTGTGAGGAGGTCTAAGGAGGTCAGATCCCTCAAGGACCATCCAAAGAGCCAGGAGCACTGCTGGTTTACAAACTCGAGGCCAGCAGTGATGACCAAGGTATCTGGCAGAACCCAACCACCAGCTCAGGTGCTGTGCACAGCAAAGAAGTAAATTAAATGAAGGAGCTATTTGAAATAAACCTTCCCAGTGTTACCTGCTCCTGTCCCAGGGGGGCTGCTCAGCCCAGGGCACAGTGGTGGGGAAGGTAGATGGCTGGACTGGTTGCTGTCATACTGAATCTTTCATGGACAGGCAGGTGTTTCCCCAAGCCTGAGAGGGAGAAGGGTATTGCCTCTGTGACTCCTTTGGGGGCTCAGGAGCAGGTTGGTGTGCGGTGAGGCTGTGTTTTGATGAACTAATACAGTGACTAAATGAAGCCATCACAAGTTTCCTTGGTTGATGAAGTTACCTTGTGACACAATGAACTGATTAGATTTTGCTGGGGGCTGGAAAGGGTGTGATTTGTAGGGTGCAGTTAAAACCCCTGTGCAAGGAACTGTGTGCAAAAATCCTGATATTGTTTTAAACCCTTAATTCTCTACTCTTTCCCTTGAAAACATGTCCTGAGAGCTGCACAGTGGATTGGTTAATAGGCCAACTCTTCAGTTTCATGTGGTGATGATAGAAAAGACAGCACTGGGTTGGGTTCCCAGTTACTTTAGGCAGGGGACAACAGCATCAGTGCTGAGGTCTTTGGGCATGCCCTGCCTGTCAGGCAGAGCTGTGTGCCTGTGAATCCCAGCTGACAGGTAACATATTGCAGGGCCAGGAGAAAAGAGCCAAAACAGCCAAAGTGTGAAAAAGTGAGGGACACAAGCCTTCAGTAGCTCTGAGTGCATGGGAGGACAGACTTCAGGGAACATGGGGGCAGAGATCAGCACTGAAATCTGATGTGAAGCTAATCAGCCAACGACTTTTCTCCCCCACTGGAATAAAGACAGGGCCAAGGCAGTGCTTTGCTGCCCCCAGCCCCACAGCCCCCTCCAGAGTAGCTGGCTGGCATCTCTCCAGCAGGCCCTGTCCTTGCAGCCTTGGCTGCATCCCAGCAGGACAGACATCCCACCAGCTGCATAAGAATGAGGGCTGGGCTCAGAAATGAGCTGTGCCCTTCTCCCAGATGATGGATGGTGACTGTCACTGTCTCCATCGAGAGCAGCCCCCAGCTGCTGTTGGACACAAACTGGTTTGTAAATCTGATGGTGTTTACACTATCAGTGTTTGATGAGCCTCATCAGGTTGCAATGCAAATGTTTGTGCATCAGCTGGTCCCAGAAGAGGGAGGTGGTGGAGAGGACTCGAGCACCCAGCAAACACAAGCTGCAAACAAATTTCAGTTCACACACACGCTCCAGAAAGGAGCCAGAAAACATAATTGTGTCAGGAAATAGATGAAGAAGCTTGAAGACTTTGGCAAGAAACTTCTACAACCAGAATATCTTGGTGGTTATAATAATATGGGCTTCAAACTAGGCCGTGTTTCTACCGGTTCTGTTGCAAAAGTAGTGCCTCACTTAGGAAGGGGAACCAACCATGGCATGAGATTTTGTCAGAGATCCTTCCCCACTGGCTTGTGGCTCATGAAGCAAAGAGCTTGTGCTACCTGTTGCACTGGTTAAAATCCTGCTCTGGTTAAAATGGACTGCAGCTGTTGCTTGGACACTCTTCTTTGGGTGTGATGTGTGTAGGGTGAGGGTTGTGAGGGGGCACAGCCCCCCTCCAGTGTCCCCAGGGCTGAGGGTGCAGAGGGGCAGAGCACTGGCTGTGCCCTCCACCCTGGCCCACACCTCCAGCCAGTTTTCTTCTCCAGCTCACTGCTGGCACAAAAGAAAAAAACATAAACTTTCAAGAGCAAATATTATCTTGACCACCATGAGAAATTCCAAGCCTATCATATAAAATTTTGAATTGTACTTTGTTTAAAGCATAGCAGCAACAGAATTTTCCCAGTTTTTGAAGCTGCAGACAGTGTTTGAAGCCTAACTTCAGATGTAGACTTCAGATGTATTTCAGATGTATTTCAGATGTAGACATTTCTCCCCTGAGACCAGACCAGATCCTCCTCTCTAAATATAATAAAACTGGGCAGATGGCAATGTTTGGTAAGTCTGAACCAGGTTCATGGCATTAAAATGGGAGGAAGTCCTAAGGATGCAGCATCCATACAGTCTGAGCTGTTGGATGGTAGCAATCACACCAACCTGCCTGCCTGAGCTGGGCCCCAAACATTTCTGGGAAAAGAAGAAAATGATAAGTCAAAGTCACCTTGTCAGAGGTGAGGTGGATGCCCACCAAGCACAGGGTAGATCTTGGTCTCCCTCTAGTGATGGACCTACCAGCAGCAGTGGGAAACCAAGCTCCAGCTCCAGGAGCTTCACCTCCACCCCGGCCTCATGCCATGGAGACACAGGATGGCTCAAACCCTTCACCAGCCAAGGTGTCCTCACAAAAATGCTCCTGACATCTTCCCACTCCACATCACAGTGCAGAATCCCCAGTGCCTGGCTCCTGGGATAGCCCTCATCACTGAACCTCCTCTGAATGTGTTCTGGTCAACAACAAGAGTTCATATCCAGATTACTGCATTGTGCAGGAGCAAGAGACATGAGCTTCTGCCTTCCATTGCTGCAGGGGTTTCCTGAGGGACACCTGTCACTGCAGCTCCCAGTGCTTGTCACCTCAGGAAAGGCAGAGATAAGTGTGACACACGAGTTGTGTGGCCCTTGGGGACATGTCCAGCCACCACTGCATTGCTCTCCAGGAGCATCCACCTCTGAACCACTGATGCTGAGTGCTGGAGAAGCTGGGGGTCTCAAAGCAGCTGTTCTGAAGTCCCCTGAGGTAGGAGCTCCCTTGCACAGTGGCACTGTGTCCTGAGGGAGTGAGATGGGGCAGCCTGGCAAGCTCAGAGTACCCACAATCAGTGGTGCTGGGTCTTGAAGCAACTCAGAGCACATTCACCTCTGTGAATCCATAAGGATGCACTTGAACATCTGGAGTCATGGGTTGTGGGCCAATTTCATTGGCAGCCAGGAGCTGGCTGGGCAAGGACTCCGTGGGGCTGGTGACACCAACCATTCTGTCTCCTGAATTTCACAGCAAGGTCTTTCAGCTCTGTCACTTTTCAGTGAAATTGTCTCTTGCAGAGCTTCTCATTTTCCATTCAGAGCTTCATTGCAGGACGTGATTAAAATTAGGAAGTTTCTGAAAGTTGTGCTCTTGAGAGGAACAAGCAAGGGGAAAATGCCCTGAGCAATGTGTCAACATGATCTGGAGAGCCAGCTGGGAAAATAAATGAATAACATTGTTTAATGATATGAGACATATTTGCAGCCTTTTTTTTTTCTTTTCTTTTCTGTATATACCTTTCAATTTTTAATGCTTTTGCCTAAAAATTTTCCTAGTAGGAAAATATCAGTAAGGTTGGTAAAAATAATTGGATGCCCACCTTAAAATGAAGTGGATATGATCTTGCATATAAACATTTTCAAGCCAAGAACATGAAGAATGATGTAAAATTAGAAGAGATTGTATTATTTGGAAAATGCCAAAAATAAGCAATGATGTTTTTGTGGGCTGGACCTGCTGTTCTTGTGCCACCCAACTGACTTACCATCACAATAACACTGATTTTTTTTATTGTTGTCTTTCTTGTGGTCAGACTGTAAATGAGAGAGTGTGTGAAAGTTAACAATTCTGTAATTCTCTTGGGGTTTATGTACTGAGATTTTGAATATTCAAACTCTGAGCATAGTTCTTAATAAACTTCAGGTGCTAAATTTTTTAATCAAGTGTAGTGACAGGAATTGCTAAAGGCATTGAGAGCAACAATTCATAAAGAGTCAGGTTTAAACTCCTCATGAACAAAATTCATGACTCCAAGTCAGGACAGCACTTGAGATATATTTAAGGGGCTCATATTTATTAAACACTCCTCTTTGTCTAGTGATCTATTGCATGTTTTCAAGAAAGGTTCCTTTCTACTGAAGAGAAGTTGTGCAAAAGGGTGTTCAATATCCAGAATTATTTGTTGAGATGGCTGAAATATTAACAGGGAAAGTGTGTTGTTTCAGAGAATCACACAGAGGATGGTGTCTTCAACACCAGACAAGCTGCTTTAGCTGCAGTTATGCCAATAAACTGCTCGTGGGTGTTTTTAGGGACTCTTGTTTTTGACAGGGAAAGCTGAGAGTGTGACGTTTCACTACAGGGTCGAGCTGTTCTCTGTCAGGGTGAACCCAAGGCCTCTCAGAACCCTTCATGACAAGGCACATGAAGTTCAGGCCAAGTGAAAAAGGTGTTGAAAACCAAAAAGCTCTCAGGTGCAGACTGTGTGTCAAATAAGAAATAAAGCAGCCACCTCCAAAGCTGACAGCTATGGCAACACTGCTGTCTTAGGCATTGAGCTGCATGATGGGTTTGAACACAGGACATCTGGGTGTGAGCAAAATGTCTACAGTGTCCTTGGGATGTGGTGTTAAACCTGAGAAACCCCTCTAGCAACTGTCTTGCTGAAACACAGGGTGTTTTTCCACACACAGCTTTGGTTTTGAGAAGCTCCACACGGGCCCGGCTTTGATTTTTTATTTAGAGTCACTTGTCTCAAAAGTATCTCAGCTTTATGTCATTGATTTGTTCTCTGTTCAAATCTCCTGGTACCTGGTGAAAGGCAAATGTGAGCCTGGTTCATTCCTTCATCTGGTGCAGCCTTGTCAATCTTCAGAGCAATCTGTGAATAAAGATTGGGAAGACACCAAACAGGACCCTGGGGGATCATTCAGTTCCAACCTGAGTGTGAGGGCTGGTGGGAGACTTTCTGAATACAAATGCTGGAGGCTTCAGTGCCACCTGTTGATGAAATCACAGAAAAAACCTTGTGGCCAGCCAGTGTTCAGAACTGTCTGTTGCACAGTAGGGGAAAAGGGGTGAATGAAGTCCCATCCCCTGGGGTGTGGATGAAGCAGTGCTCATAAACAGGGGCTTGACCTTTTGGTGCCATCAGCAGCCAACATGAGCCTGTTGGGACCTCCTGCCAGGAAAAGCTGAGACGACTGTGAATGAGCCCTGAGAGGCTGAACAAAGGTGTTTTTGGTGTTCCTGTGCTCACTCAGAGGCTGAATCACTGCTGTACAGGCTTACCAGAGCCTCCCTGATTTCCTAAAAGGTAGGTGGAACTTTCTCTCACACATGGATTTATTCACATGCCATTTCTCTTTCTCAGTTCATTAGAGAAATGAAAGAATAGGATGATCACATGACCAGAAGGACTGAATGGGGGGATGAAGCAGCTGAAAACCCCACCAGGAGCACATCAGACATGTTCTCTTAATGGCCAGATAATTAAGGGAGAAGATGAGAGCCACAAAATGCATGTGTGTGTTTGATCCGAAGCTATAATGTCTGCTCTTTGATCCTGATAAACTCTAAAGAAAAATAGTTTATGAAAAGAATGGAAAAACATCAAATAGGAAATCCTTGTCATGGCAAGGAAATGAAATATGGATGACAGATCAAAGGTGTGTTCTGCAGAAAAAAACCCCACCTATATTACATAAATATCTGGTCCCTTAAAAGTGGGGATTTCAATCTTTGCAGGGCCCTTTTGAGAAATGCATCAGAGAATTTAGAATTATAGGGGATGAGAAAAGAAACTTGTAAGATCCAAAATGAAAGATGGAAAAAGGTGTACCCTGGAAGAATTCATAAGAAAAATTCAAAAACTGACCAATTATTTGCCCACAAACCAAGTATCCTGTTAAAATGAGGTACAGCCCACCAGCAGAGAGACAAGGGTGCTCTGTGCCCACATGATCTGCACACCAGCCCCTGCCAAGCACAAAACAAATGCTGAGTGTTGGTATGGACAGCTCCTGTCTGTCCTTCAGGAGCTGCCAGCACCATGATGAGGCTGAAGGACTGGTTAAATTTCACTTTAAATAATGTAAGTTGGATTGGTTGCCATAACTTTCTTCCTCTTACAAGGTTAAGATCTGAAACAGCATCAGACAGGAGCCAGACAGGGAACTCCCTAAGAAAAACAGAATGAAGCTGCTCCTGCCAAGAAGACAGAAACAGCTCCAGCTCCCCTTGGACAGCCCAGCTGCTCTTGGCCACCACCTCTCCCAGGATCTGGAGTTCCCCAGCCAACAAACACAACCTCATCCATCACCCCAAAGGCTGATGCTGTGGTCCAGCCCTTCCTCATGGCAGGAAGGCCACGAAGAACCAGGCTCTGCCACTGTAATTCTTGCTGGAAAGCTTCTTCCTCTCCAATAAACATGAATAATGAGGCGCCAGCTTAAAATTTTGCCTTCCCCAACTTTCTGTGGGCCTGTGGTCTCTTAATGTTGTATAAATGTTGATTTTGGCATTTAACAGTCTGTAGCTCAGAGCTGCAATAAACTCAGACTGATCTAATAATGAATGACAAGCTTAATAATGTAACAAACTAGGAGCTGAAGTCAGTCTCCAGGGTTTAATAAGGCTGCCAAATAAGAAAGCATTAGTTATGTATTAGAGCCCTAATAGCTGATAATGTTGGTGTGAACAGAGCAGTGAGAAATGGGGCCGATGAGGGTTTTTTCTGGTGTTTGATGGGCATAAAAGTCAGCTCATTTCCAGTACAAAGAGGTGTCAGTTTCCTATTATACTGGTGTACCTATGGAATGAAACCCAGCTGTCTCCTGCTTGCTGGTTTTGTCAGTCACACCTGTTTGCTCTGGTTTGTGTGGCCAGGGAAGACAGGGAAGGTGTAGGACAACAGCTGGAAGGGACCCCTGGAGGTCACCTGGTTCCAGGACACACCTGGATCAGGTGGCTTGCTTTGTGCCCTCAAGATTGCCCTTCACACCTTCACTGAGAGCCCTTTTTTTCCTTACATCCCATTTCACATGAAACAGAAGATCTGGAACAGGCTGCCCAAAGAGGTCCTGGAGTCTCCCTCCCTGGAGACATTCACCTGGATGTGTTTCTGTGTCAGCTGCTCCAGGTGACCCTGCCCTGGCAGGAGGTTGGACTGGATGAACTCCAGAGGTCCCTCCCAACCCTAACAATTCTGGGATTCTGTGATCTTGCTTTTATTTAATTTCAAGATGAACTCCTGGCTGCAAAAAGCTCAGATCTAAACTTCAGTGTGAAGTTCTAACATGTTGCTTTGGTTCTGCTGTACCTGCACAGGTAAGGAGAGAGATCAGCAGTCGAGGCTGAGGAGAGCAGCTGGAATTAGGAAATGCAATAGTTGTTGGAAGTGTCTCCAAAACCATTGACAAATGTTTTCAATGAACACTTGTGGCACTTGAAAACTGTTGTAACAAAATAACTTGGTGTGTCCCAAGGAGGTGGAGAGGTGAAGACTAAAATCAGCAGAAAAAATCTGGAGCAGAAGGGAGCAATAAATAATCTCTTAAAATGTGCTGTTAGATCCTAGTTCCTTCAGAGAGCAAGACAGGATGAAATGGCAGAAGCAGAGAGATCTGATTGCCTGGCAACCCACAGGAAAAAATAATGGTGAATTAATCCAGCAATCTCAAATTAAGTACAGATAATATGACTGCTGGGACAATGAATGGGAAAAAGTCAGAACCTCTCAAGAGCTCCATTTTCCCATTAATTTTGGATATCTTATTGGTATAACATTTCTTTGTACACTTTCATAACAGACCTAATACTTTCAGATCCATAATTCAACCTCAGCTACAGCATAAAAAACTGTTGCCTTTTATGACAGAGTTAATAAACTCGGGCTTGCCACATAACCCATGTCTGAGGAGGGAAGTTATAATTTGTAATTTCCAGAATATCTACCAAATAGTCTGAAGCTGCATTGCAATATACACAACAGGAAATCAACAGGCCCCCTGTAAAATGACATTAGAGCCTCGGAGATAGAATATGCAGCAATTATAAAGCAGACACGCAGGCGTCACATTTCTCATAAGCATCATTAAAATTAAATTAGAAACAACGCTTCAAAGATAACAGATCATATTTTGCTTTAGCATTATCTTGGTTCTCTGGGGCTTAATAATTTCCACAGAGAAAATGTCTCAGATCCACCAGGCTTTCTGGAGTTTGCCCTGTGGTACCCAGGAGAAACATCTGGTCTGAGTCACTAGCTGCATATTTTGGGTCATATTTTTGTTCATTTTCCTCCAGGCTTTGTCACAACAGAATCAGCCAAGGGTGAGCAGCTGGGATCTTGTAAAACTTAACCCAAATTGCCACACAGACATGCCCTGACCCCTCATGAACCTGGAGTCAGTGGCTACACAGCACTCGTGTTGGTGTTCATGCCTTAACCTCTGCCACCAAGAAATCTCCAGAAGATTGCTTCATATAATGTAATATCTTTAACTACAGAATAAAAAAAGCAGATTTAGACCAGTGTTCTCCAGCTATACATCTTGGCTCAGCCTAGAAGGAACCTTAGTCAGAGCTGAGTGCAGACACTGAAATAGAGACAGTAAAAAGGAAGAAATAAGTGAGAGAACCTTGGGGAAATTAAAATGAAAATGAAACTCCAAGGAGCTAAATTAAATAACTGTGACACCATTAAAGTGATGAGGAAGTGTGTAGGAGGCATTTGCAAAAGAAGCTGGGGGATCTCTGGACCTGGATGGTCACTGAGGTGTTGCAGCACAGCCCCAAAAAGCCCAGGGAGGGCAGAGCTCAGGGTGTGCCCAAAGCTCAAAGGCTGCCCTTGGGGTGAGGGGCCACACCCAGGTGCACACAGCATGAAAAGCAGTTATTCCACAGGAGGGGCAATCCTTAGGAAAGGATGCAGCTGCTGGAGAAGAAGCAGGGGAGAGGAAGAGCATTTTGACTCAGGCTCCTGTTGCCAGCTGCTCAAGGAGCCTCGGTGGGGAGGTGTCCTCATAGGGCCAGATGGGGCACTTCAGAGAGCCCCACAGGAGCAGGCTCTGGTCTGCTGCACATCCTGGCCAGCTCCTTCTCATCCTGCCTGGGAAGGGGATGTGGGGTGGAAGGGGCAGGGAGAGGTGGCTGCTCACCCTGGGGAAGCTGGAGGTGTTTCCAATAAACTTTTCTGGTGCTTGCATTTTCCTTCTAGTGGCAGTCAGGCCTTTGCAAACCCTGCTGGTGTGATTGCCACCTGCTAATCAGACCCTGAACAGAAGGAATTCTTACAAGAATTGTTTCAACACCTCCTTTTTGCTACTTTCTTTCATATTTCTGACAAAGTCTGTTGTCAGTAAAAGGCAAGTGAAATTCAGAAATTGATTACATATATTTTTCATCCTTAGAAGCCAGAAAATTATGGAAAAGGGGAGGAGGGAGTGAAAAATAAAAGAGCATATAGACTTGGTAACAGAACTAGAGGCAATATAGGTGCAACCTTTTATAGGTAATGCTTGAAGCAAGAAGCAAGGCCTCTTTATTTCATTGACAAAGACTTTTTCTAGCTCCAAGTTGCCCATCTAATAAGATTTTGTTTCCAGTCTCCACTTTATTAATCCCTCTCTGCTCACTTGTGCCATGTTCATGCTGATGTAACATTGCATTCCTGCCTTCCTTTCATTCTTTAGATCTGGAATTCTCTGTTTTGTACAGTCATCTTTATTTTGTACAGAAAATGCAGGTTTTCCAGTCTGCCCTCCAGGGGGAGGGAGGGAAGGAGGGAA
>VZRX01012947.1:17949-37568 GCA_013398075.1 Notiomystis cincta | reverse complement strand
GGGCGGCCGAGTTGGGCGCTCCCGACGCGGAGCCGGCGGGGGAGGAGTGCAGCTGGGCCGGCCTCTTCTCCTTCCAGGACTTGCGGGCCGTGCACCAGCAGCTGTGCTCGGTGAACTCGGAGCTGGAGCCCTACCTGCCTGCCTTCCCCGAGGAGCCCTCGGGCATGTGGACGGTGCTCTTCGGAGCGCCGGAACTATCCGAGCAGGAGATGGACGCCCTCTGCTACAAGCTGCAAGTTTACTTGGTTCACAGCTTGGATACCTGTGGCTGGAAGATCCTTTCGCAGGTGCTCTTCACCGAGACCGACGACCCCGAAGAGTATTACGAGAGCCTGAGTGAGCTGCGACAGAAGGGGTACGAGGAGGTGCTCCAGAGGGCCCGCAGGCGCATTCAGGAGGTGAGGCTGCTGCGTGGTCCAGATGCCCCCACTTTAGTGTCGTATTTAGTTTAATCTGTGACATCTTTTTTAGTCTTGCTGTCCTTTTCGTTAGTGAGAAAATGAGGCTTAACCTTTCCAAGGTCTCTAGGGCCAGGATTTAAAGAGGTGCAGATTTCCCTGCTCATCTGAGTGTGGCTCAGTACTTTTTTCCGTGCAACGAAATGTAGATGTTTATGAATAAATGTCGATGGATTTGGCAAGGTCTTGCTCCCATATTTTCGTTCTTGCATTGCCTTGTACCAGGATGTGTTGGGATTAGAATTTTTTTCTGTTAAATGAGAGCAGCAACTTGTGGTGTTTATTTTGACAGCACAGTTTAGGCATTTGAGACCAAAAAATTCCAGGTTCATACGGGCTCTGGATGCCGAATCTGCTATTTATATAGCGAGATTATGTTTTCCAGTGGAATTGGAGTAAGTACAACTTTTGTTCAGCTAAGAAATTCCTAGAGTTGGGATTAAAAAAAAAAGAGCAAGCTGTCTGGTCCTAGTGGGTATTTGCTATGTTGCTGTTGATATTCTGTCAAGACTTGGATGTTTCAGGACACTTCATGTCTTTGTTACACTATATACTCTTTTAGACAGAGTAGTCGAGGATGCCCATCTAACTGTGTATGAGAATTTTTACACTTTCTCAGTCTTCATGGATTGAATTGCATGAGGTCCCAGATTTCCCCAGTGTAAAAATAAGAATTTTGCACTTGTTTTTATTCTTCAGTGGCCTTGGTCCAGAATGTACCCGGATCCATAAAGGTGTGACTACGAGTATGAATCAGGTTACACTATTCTTTATTTTTGCAAACATCTTAATACTCTTGTGGATATGGGTCAAGTTTGGCTGCTTCAGATATCCACATATATCCTGCCAATATTCTTTTAAAAAAGGTGTGGTGGTGATTTTTTTTTCCTTGATGGAGTGTGAGCATATCTTCTTGCTCTCTAATGGCATAGTTTTGAGTCTGTAGAATTCAGGCCAAGGTTTTCCTTGGTGACTGGAGTTACAGAGTATGAGAAAATTGTAGTATCGATGATGTAATCACGGTAAGAACATCCAAGTACAGCATTGCCAGGTAAAGTTTATTTCCAATTGTGTTAGGGAATGTAATTTTGATTTTTCTTTTTTTTTTTTCATGTCTGTTTGTAGGACTGAATTAAGTCTTGCTATTTGGTGTACAATTGGTAATTAGTCTGATAAGATTCAGCAGTGGTTTGTTTTAGTCCACAGAATGTGAAAACATATCGTCTTTCAGTGGTTTTTTTGACTGCATGAATGCTTGGGATTAGATTTAGCCTTCAGCTCAGTAGTTTTTACAAGGAGCTATGCAGGATAAGAGAAGTTCCTGTTAAACATGTGGAATTTGGGAGCTGGATGCCTAACTTGAGGAATATGGTGTTTTTCAGGAAATACTGGTTAAGAACTACTGAGTAAGAGCTATTTGTTTCTTGAAGAATCTCAATTTCTATTTTGCTCGTACTACTGGCAAAAAATAACTTGGTCCTCTAAGCTACATAATTTTGTTCTGTGTTAATGGTCTGAACTTGGTGCAGACAAAATGGCAGAGCCTATGTGTATGTATTTGACTAGAGTGCAACCTTCCTTTCCCATGGTAACCACTCCAGTAGCATACTCAAAGTCAATACAGCTGTGCTTCTGTCAGTTGTGTAAGTCGATCCTTCTTTAATTAAAGGTAGTTCATGTTTAAGAAAAGAAACCAATGGAATGACCTGCTCTTTCCCTCTTGGCTCTCAGGTTTCTCTTTTCCTTACCTGTTAGGGGTTTGCTTGGTCTACAGGAAATGTCTTTCTTTTAAGCAAATACTGGTACTCTTTGTCATTGCAATTTTAAGCAAATGAGCCAGTGGATGATGGGCACTGCTTGGTATTTCTGAAGTAAAGAAGACTTACTGAATCCATGTTTTATGTCACACTTTTCCATCTGTGCTGGAATTCTGTCAGCTGATAGCAGGAATGTTGGATCCAAGCAATTTTAAACAATTTTGTCTCTTACAAGAATTTTTTGGGGAAAGAAGAAGTGATTGAGAAGCACTAGTAACCAAAATGGTATCTGGGAGGAAATGTGAAGGGTCTTCATTAATGTGAAATTGTGCAACTCCCAAGACCTTGACTTAACATCTTAAAATGTGCTTCTGTGGTTTATAGGTATTTCGTATATCTCTTCTATTTCCAGGACAAATTCCTCTGTGCAGTTGGACTATTATTTGGGAAATGCTTGCAGTTGATTTGTATTTTTTGGGGTGGAGAAGCAAAGTGAGCAACCAAACCTCATGTTCATTGTTTTAGCATCCCCTGCTTGGACATTCCTTGCTTTCCATAACTTCCACACAAGCCAGTTTATTTTCACAGCAGCTAGTAATTGTTGCTTTTTGTAATAGTAATTTTTATCTCAGTCCAAATTTGAGGCCTTTAATAGACCATAAGAATGTTGCAAGTAGAAACAGATCCAAGATGAGTAAGTAAAGTTGTTGTAGAACTGTATGACCTGGGATTCATTTCTTCTGCCTCATTTGCAGTTTTGAAATACCACTTCTTTTATTTTTTTCAAATAAAACTACTAATTTTGAAATAGTTGAGGAATGTTTTTAAAGTAAAAACTTGTTCATCAAGTTTATACCTGTTGAAAAAAATCCTCAGGTACTCAGTTAAAAGATAAAAAGATGTTACTTCAACAGAAAGTATACCATTGAATCCTTGTTTGGGATTCCAGCTTCCTGGGCAGTATTTCCAAAACACTGAACTTTGTGTCAAGAAGGCAGAAAATGTTTGCCTCTGTACTCTTGGTCCTGCTGGTTTCCTGTCCATGTTCTTCCTACATATAGAAGAGTTTTTCTAGGTTAAATGTAGGCGTATGTAGATTTCTGTGAGTTTAGTAGTATCAAAAATGCTGCTGTATCTCTTTTGTCCATTCTGTGTTCTCAAAAGGCTGAAGGTAGTCATGTTTTTCTGAATAAAAAGTGTTTTTACACAGTTAATGTAGACTATGATCAAGAGGGAAGGGGTGGCTTAGTCATGCCCCAGACACATTTCATTGTGTGCTCTTGCATAGCAAGTTCAGGGTTTGGGAAGCCTGTCTGTACCTTACATGTCTATTCCAGCGTCCTTGTGTTATCAGCCCCGGGAATGTTCCTGTTCCATACAGCTCTTAGTTGCCCTGGTAGACTGAAATTTGGTGGATGGTAGTGTGTAGGATCTTGAGTGCCAGATATAAAACTAGTCAGAAGCTTGCTTTGATTTTCTTTTTGCTTTATAAAATCTATGAATTTCTGTGTTTGCGGGCAGACAAAGACCATTTTTATATCTCTGCTCTGCATGTATTTTTTTTAAAATATGAAAGTTCAAACAAATTTAAGTCCCTGATTAAATTCTGAAGTAATTCTGAAAGCATCTTATCTTCAGTGGCTGACTTAAGACTGCCTTGAAAGTGAGGACCTACTGCTATTTTTAATCTCCATGTCCTGTGTAGTGATGTATTTGCTAAGCATGAGAATAGTCCTGAAAACCTTTATCTTGTGTTGCTTGGCTTGATTTTCTTTTGATTCATAGAAGTAGAAAGGCTAAGGAAAAACAGATCTATTTTGTTACAGTAACAACTTGTATGAGAAGAAAATGTAGGGTTTCTTGATGGAAGGCTAAGTGGTCACTTTATTTCCTTCATAATCAGATAACTTTTTTTCCAAATTACTTTTGCATGTTTTAGTATGCAAGATTTTTTTGTTTTGAATGAATGAAATGTACTTGTCAAATTAGAGGAAGTGGTAAGGAATTACACATTTTTTACTTTTCAACATGTTTTTCTTCAATATCATCACTCATTTCTGTTTATATCAAAAAAGGTAAATAATATTCAATAATACTTTGTTTTGTCAAAGCTGTTCTAATATTTTAGTACTAAATAAGATTCAGGATTGTCTCAGTGGCTAGGAGAATTATGTTTCTTTGTTTTTGGTCATATGCATTCAGTTCTAAAATAAATGTTTATATGGTAGGTAGTGGGGTGCTGTAACAAAAGTGGAAGTTTTCCAAAAGTGAGGTGACTGGTTGCTGTTCAGTGATCTGCATCTAGGCACAATGAGATTTAAAGAGAGTTTCAAAATCAGACTCAAAAATAATGCAAAAGTAAATATAAAACACTACAGAAAAGTATTCAGTATTCCAGTAACACAGAAAAAATGTTAGCTGCAGTAGTGTTTCTATCAAAACTAATGTAACATCTTTCCATGCAAGAAGAAAAAATAACTGAATATTGTATATGAATTGCAGTAGCTAGTTTTAGAAGATACATAAGGTGTTACAGGAGGGAACAGAACACTGGTGTGGATTTAATGTTGGGAGTACAGAGGATCAAAATAAGATACTGTGTTTATTTTTTTCCTATAGACATGAGGAGAGCAGAGTTAAAGCTAATGCTGAGCATTTGGGAAATCCAAGCTACTTTTGTTGGAATGCTTTGTTTTGGACTTATTATTTGTAGAGTTAATGCTTGTTTCCAGTAACGCTGTTTGGATCATAAATCCTTTGTAAATAAGCTGTTTAAGTGCTGAACTAGTACTGTAAGTTAGTACTAACCAAAGCTATGTATGTCAGTAGCTGTAGAATAGGCAGGTAGCCTCCAAGCTCTTTGGAGACACCTACATGATATTAATATTCTGGCTAGTATTGAGCAAGCTTGACAATGACTACTGCAGCTGTACCCGAAAGTCAGAGTGCTTGAAACAATGTACATTTCTTCAAAATATGGATAACTTATATGTACACAAAGAAAAGAGCATTGACTTGAAAAATTAGATCTTTCTTGACAGAAATTAATCTTAGATGAAAAGTAAGATTACGTTCTGTAAAATATAGTAGTATAAGTTAGTAAGCCTAGACTTAATTTTTGGAAACTGAAGACAACAGCTTGCAAGTCTCGTAATTAATTTCCTTATCCAAATACCTGGGAGAGAAAAAAAATGAAATAAAATGCAGTGTATGGTCTTTTTAACTGCCTAAAGTGGGACTGGGGAACCATTTATGTCTGTTACTTGGGGGAGTATTCTGATGCTGAGATCATTTTATTTGATATTCCTTTCATTTCCATAGATGTTGAAATAAATTTTCCTCTTTTTTTCATTTAAAATTGTTGGTACTTGTTTGCAGCATTTTCACATGATAGAATATTTTGAAGAGGTGTGAACAACGTGTCTAATATATGTTCTATAACCTAATGTGCTACTCAGGATTCATGACTTCCTTCATTTCTTAGCTTTTAGAGATATCCTACTTGGATGTATGTACTGAGATGATTGTACTTTCTTTGTGCTTACCTTGGTCTAGCATATTTTTTTCGCTTTATTTTCCACCATTATTTTCCTTCTCTTCAATTGAATGTCCTTTCTTCAAGTAAATGCTGTTTAAAACTGCTTTCTTAAACCAGTAATGTTTTTTTCCTCTCATTTCTGGCTGACATAGTATTATTACCCAGGCAGGTGTTGAATTTGGAAGCAGATTCACTCTAATAGTTTAATCTTTTAATGTTTCTGTAACATGACAAGACACTGTTTACAAATAGTCAGAGAGGATTGTATGCTTTACATACATTAATATTGCTGCCACAAAGCTAAAGAAGGCATTGAGAAGCAGGGATTTTTTGAAATTACTAAATTTTTTTGGTTTTTTAGGATGTGCTTCTAACTTTTTTTTTTTTTTAAATATTGTTAGAAACATAGCATTGCAATGCACTGGGATATTGCTGTTACTGGAGAGAACTTCAGCTGAAGGGCTCAGCCCAGCTAAAGATATATCTGCCAAACTTTGTTTTTGCAAGAGATGAAAACCTAGTCATCAGAAATATGGTAGAGAGAGAAGGAAGATAGGACAGGAGGAGAGGGAAAATGATATACTAAGGATACAGAGCATCACTGAGTTAGTCAGAATGTATATGTGTCTGTTTTGATAAGAAGACAGCTTCCCTGGCAAGCCAGGCTTTGGACAGGGTTATCTGGAGCCGTTGACTGTAGATGTACATAGAACATGGGTGATACATCAGCATGACACCACTCATCAGTTATAAAAATTTTGACAGATACTGCTTTCAGTTCAAAACCTTTCATTGGTAAGACTCTATTCTTGGGTTTCCTTTCTGTCTGTTCTTTTCTGGATGTGGTAATTTTGTAGTAATATCAAAGGTATGGCTGTGAGGTTTTTTTGATTACTAATGCCAAACATTACCCATTCAGACAAATTTGGATTGTGAATGGATTTCATGGACTTTTTTTTTAAGGATTTGCTTCTGGAATGGTGTTACAAAACACTTCAGTCATGCAGCAAACTTTTACATTTTAAAGAAACTTGAGTACTTCTGATTTCATAAATGCATAAAACAACCCAAAATCTTCACGATCTACTGTCACAATACTTTCTGAAATGCATTTGTAGGCAAGTAGTTCTGACCTTGTTTTGGAAAAATGCTGTGATATTAGTGTAAGGGAACTGGATGGGTTTGGTTTTTTTTCCTCTGAAGAATGTTACTTGAATAATCAATTAGCATTTGTTTGTGGTGACTTGCAGACAATTTATGTGCATCATCTAAAATTAATAGTAGCAAACTTTTCACATACCAGTATTGCACCATGACTTGTTTTGAACTGCTTTAGGAAAAGAGTGTTGTGAAAGATTTTCAATAACGTAGAATCATAGATTATTATGTTAGAAGGAACCTTACTGTGTTTTCTAGTTGAACCCCATGCTTAAAATAGAACTAGTTTTGATTAGGACTTTCTTTTTTTGAAAGGAAACCTGAACTTTAAAAAACATTGTACTTTATATCTGTTGTAAGGAAATTTTAAAAATGAAGAAGAAAAGGAAGACGTGAAAAAGATATGAATGTATTAATTGAATTGTGAAATTTTTGAGGGGGAAAAATTTGTAATTAGTGTCTAAATATAGTATATAAATATATAAAATAGAAGTGTCTAAAAATTTGTAATTTTTCTACAGTATAAATAGCCGTGTGGCTTCAGAGCTCAAATTCTTTAGCTTTTTAAACTACGTGTTATTTGTTATGATCATCAGATGTCCACATTTTAAATTGTATGATTTTGTCACTTCAGAATAGTATAATTCAGAAAAAAATTCATATATGGGAGGAGGCTAAAAAATCCCAAACTCCTTGCAATATTGGAGGTGTTCTGGAAGAGTTGAATGAATAGGTAAATGATATGTATAATTTCAAATGTGTTCTATCATGCTACTTTATTACACATAGATTTTATTTTGCTATAACATTTAAACGGAGTATCCTTTCCCATTTGTTTCTCCCTAAGATCAGGAATAAAACCAACCCAAACAATTAGCACCACAGAATACAAGTCTGTGTCCCCTGGTGCTAATATAAATTGCTTTTGCACTGTTCTGTTATGAAAGTGATTTAATAGCTTGTAATTTACTGTATTTACTGTCAAGGTAGGAGGAAAAATGTTCATGATATGAGATCTGAGGATTTTCATCATATCTTATTTAGCCTGTTTTTCTTAAGAGTGGACTGTAAATATGTTCTTTCTACTGGGCTGTTTTTTTTTTTGGAATGCATTTAACTTTTAAATAAAATCCCCATTATTTGAGCTTGGAAACTAAAAATTGCGTTTAGGGATGCGAAGTGATGTTTCCTTAGGCCTGCTTTTCCATGATTTCACTGTCATATGAGGTGCTGTAGAGGCTGAACTGTACCAGCATTGAAAGAATACACAGAGGACCATTTGAGTTACCTCTCAGCTGTCACCTGGGCTTAAAGGTGGTTCATCAGTTGTTGAAGGGAGCTGAAGAACTGGATCATCAGCTTCCTGGTGTTGACCGGAGTGGGGGGGAGGGCGGGGGAACGCTATCGCTTTCTGTCCTCCCCCCCGTGAGCTTTGTGTTCCTTCCTGTTCTGCTTCTCTGTCCTTGCAGTATGCTGATTCAACTCAATAAACCTCAGTAAATTACTCCAAGAGAGACCACAAAGTAGTTTTTTGCCAGATGCTGAGTTAGTTTGTTGAAGGATGTGAGAAATACTAAAGCCAGTGAAGTGGAGAAGAAGGCACCTGAGAGCAGAAGGAACATAGAACTGGAGTAGACTGGGAGAAAGAGAGGCAAGAGGGGATGGGAAGTGGTATCTTCTTTTGATAGCAGCAAGCTATTGGGTCAGCTTTAAAAACTAAATTCACCCTCACAAGTACTTAGAATCTGGTATTGTTATAATGTTACCTGCTTTGAATTAGGTTTTTAAACATCTAATAGTAGACTTATCAGACATTTGAGAGTTATTTGCTACCTTGCCGAATGCGCTGTAAAACTGCTAAGAGTACTAATTCAGTGTTGCTCATCTAATGAGCTGACTTCACAGTGAAATTGATTGTATCTCTTTAATTTTTCTTTTCTTCCCATCAAATGTTCTTCTTTGTTTTCATAAAAGAACATTTGGTCTTTACTGGAGGTAAGTATTTGGCTTAGGCCTGTGTCCTGACATGGCAAATCTTACATGGAAGATTTTAAAAGTAATACCTGTAACTAAACACTGTAACTAACACTGTAATGCCTTCTAACTAAATGTATTTGTTCTATGCAAATACTA
This sequence comes from Notiomystis cincta, assembly GCA_013398075.1. NCBI lineage: Eukaryota > Metazoa > Chordata > Aves > Passeriformes > Notiomystidae > Notiomystis > Notiomystis cincta. The sequence goes on along the minus strand of VZRX01012947.1, from coordinate 28,524 downwards.
GTTTGTTTAGATAGTTGTCAGTTTTGATGCTCTTGAGTATTTTTTACTGACTAACAGCATAGTTCAGAAGAACAGAAGAAGAGAATCTGTGGACCTAAAGTTAAAGTATTTATGGCACAGCCTGAACACTTATGTAATGTATGTTCTCAGTCTTCTGACCTGCAGAAAAAAAAAAACAAACTTAGAACTCATTAAGATGCATGTAAAGTAAGTTCTTTGCCAAACCTTCAGGGTGAGGTGTTGCCTAGAAGTCTTTTTGTTCAGAGTTACCAAGTTCTAACCAACCAATGATTCATTAGTGACTTTATCTTTTAATTATTTTGGGACTCCTTTCCAAAGGAAAGGAGTCCCAAAATACCATAATAACTCTGAAATACAGATCTAACCAGATCTATTTTATTCATCAAATTACGTTACAATGTAAATACCTATTTATGTAATACTAACAGAAGAAGGAAAACCTAGCACTCCTGTGCAATGAATGCTCCAATGCAGTTAGCCCTTGTTAGCTATGATTTCTGTACCTCATCTGTGGCTATCCTACTCTCAGTAATATACTCAGTTCAAACTAATACCTGGTATTTATAGACATTCATTTGACATGACAGTCTAAGGAGTGGCACAGCCACATCACACAGTAAGGTAAGGTGACCAGCTTAAAAAAAAACAACACATGGTGTTACATGTTTGTCTTGTGTACAGGGAAGGAGAAGCATAGTTTTTAATTGTTGACATCTCCCTCTTGAGCTTTCAGAAGAGATCTAGTGTGCCATACATTGTTGTCAGAGTTGACAGCTTTATGCCTGAGCCTTGTGATTTTCCAACAAGTTATATGTGTACATACAGTTCTGCTGAGATTTCTATTTAGAATTTTATGTGGGAGGAGAGAGGTTGCATTGTTCAGTAATGATGCATACATAGAAGTAATGTTTTGGCTCACTTCGCTGCATTAAAATACTACTTCAGTTTTTTTTACTCAGATCCATTCTTTCCTTTTTCTTTGGAGTTATATTATGGGTAGTATGTTGAAATGAGGTGCGTTTTGGTAGGCAGTGTAAGTGAACTAGACAAAAGTAATTGTTACTGTCCAGGAGCTGTTAATCTGAGTGTAAATGAGGATGACTGATAGGAGTGAAAAGAGGCCAAGCAATGTGTGCTGGTCATACAGTTCTGGGGTGTACTCTTGCAGTGAGTAGATGTTGTCCACCAGATGCCCACCAGAGCCACCCTATGACTCCCCTCCTCAGCTGGAAGGGCGGGAAGATGATGGGGCTGATAAGGACAGGAAGAGATCACTCACCAGTTACTGTCACAGGGAAAACAGAATCAACTTGGGGAAATTAATTTAATCTATTGATGATAAATCAGAGTTTGATAATGAAAAATAAAACTAAATCATAAAACATCTTCTCAGCACCCCTTCCTTCATCTTGGGCTCAACTTCGCTTCTGATTTCTCTACCTCCTCTTCCTGGATGGTATAGGAGGACGGGGAAGGGGAGTCGTGGTCAGTTCATCATGTGTTTTCTTTATCACTCCTTCCTCTTCGTGCTCTTCCCCTGCTCTAGCATGGGGACCCACCCATGGGAGACAAACCTCCATGGACTTCTGGCTATGTGAGTCCATCTCATTGTTTCAGAATTTCTCCAGCGTGGGCTCTCTTGTCCATAGGGACACAGGTTGCCAGGAGCCTGTTCCAGCAGGGGTTCTCTGTGAATTGGTGTTTTACTTCAGGGCCATCCATCTGGTCTAGTGTGGGGTCTTCCCACAGGCTGCAAGGAAATCTCTACACTGGTGCTTGGAGAACCCTCCCCCCTCCCCCCAGCTTCTTCTTCACCGATCTTGGTGTGTGCAAAGTTCTTCCTCTCACCTGTTCTTGCTCCTCTTGGGCTGCAGTTGTTCTGCCAGCAATCTTTCCCCATCTTACATGCGTTATCCCAGAGGTGCTATTGTGGTTGCTAATGGATTTAGCCTTGGCTGGTGGTGGGTCCATCTTGGGGCTCTCTGACTTCAGCTCTGTTGGATGTGGGGGAGGCTTCTGGCATCTTCTCACAGATGCCACTTCTGTAGTCCCCTCGTACAAAACCCTTTCCACCCACCCAAGACATCTCTGCACACATGTACTGAGATACACAGGCTCACTGTGCATAGGTAAAGGACAGTTTTAAATAGTGTTTAAAGGGGAATAATGTGGCACATTTTATATTAGCAGCTCTACAGAGGCCTAGATATTATGGAAGTGTTCTTACTTTTTTGTATTTTAAACACCCTGTGTTTTGCTTTCCAGTATCTTTGTTGGGTTTTCTTTTGTTTGATGTTCATTTTTTTTGAATACATGTGAACTTTGAACTTGTTTGTTATGTATGTTTTATCTGTGCTTTTGGTTTAATTAGCTGAATTAGCTCATCTCTTCTTTAAGCAGCCATTTTGAAAACACTCCCCAAATCCAGACAAGAACCTTGGCAGTGTTATCAGGATACAGTTTAATTCCCTGTCTTCAGAAGCCTGTTTGAAAAAAACTGGACACTTTGTGCACTCAGTAGGTGGTCAATTGCTGTGTTGTTTCCAGATAAGTTAGTATGGAATTCACTTGTTTTTATCTTTTTTAAATCTTAAGAGGTTAGACAGATGTAGTGCTGGACCCAGCACTTCCCATGCCAGTCAGAATTATCTAATTTATTTATGACATCCTCCCTCTGTATCTAGGCTTTGTTTTCTCTTAGATGATTTTTGCCCTAGCAGTTAAATGTACTTCAGATCTGTGTGGGAGAGTCAGGCTTTGGTCTGTTACTGCTACAGTAATGCAACTGATCTTTTTTTACTACAAAGGTAAGGATTATTGATGGCAATGCAGTCATGCAAACAGCTGGATATCCTGGCAAGTCTTAATCTCTTAACTATAATGGGTGACATTTAAGTACAGAACCACATGTTTGTATGAGTGAGAAAAGCAGTTTCCCTATAGTGAGGATTTCATGTAATTGAGATTTCTGCTTATTGTCAGGACATGCGGGAGTGTATTTGCTTTTAACAATGATTTTTCTTTGTTTAAAATGAAACAGTTCTAAGCACATTCCGATGCAAAAAAAAATCGCCTTCTAAGCTCAGTTGCTAAAATTTCACCTACAGATTTTATATACTCTTTAGCTTTACTTCTTTGTAGCTCATTGCAGACTATTGCCAGTGCTTTATCAGGAGGGTTTAGTGTTTTACTCTTAGGACTGCTGTTCTCAGGACAGAGGATGGACTATTTAAAACTACTCTGTCTGCTATACTATGCTTCTCTCTGACAGCTGCTATCCATAGTTTTACCTGTGCAACTGACTATACTTCATTTTGAATCTTCAGAACTCTTCTTGGAAGTGGCAGGTATTACTGTCAGGGTTCTGACAATCTGAATTCGTAAGAAGATGGGGTGTTCTGTAGTTATTTCAGAAGTATGAAGGAGCTTAGGAAGATACTGAAAAATAACTTCATGGCTGATTTTATCTAAAAATGGTTATGTGTCATATGGCACTGTTTTTATAAAATATGCTGAAAAAAATAGGAGTAACAGGGAAAGTTTTGGGAGTATTAGCAAAGGAAATGTAAGACTTGACTCTACTGTGATTAAATCAAGCTTTGGATTATGCTCTGAGCTGAGGTCAGCCTGCGCATAATTACACTGTCTGCTGTAATGCTTTTAAAGCTTTTTGAACAAAATACAAAAAATACAGAAGACAGAAATAATCTTTGTTATATAGTTTCAAATATATGTGCTGTTAAATTGGAAAAAAATAAAAGTGTTTCCTGCTGCTTAGAGTGTATCTGCATAATAGTTGCCTAAAATATATGGATTCATTTAGTTGTGAACAATGTAACATCTGTGAAACATGATTCTTAAAATAAATGCAGCATTCAATGGGTATAGAGCTAGTCAGGCTTGTACAGGATGTTACTCTACTCTCCTCCACCCACTTCTTTAAATAATGTAATTAAAAAATTGTGAAAGTCAAAAATTCATACTGAGACTGTTGAAGTAAATGAGCAGTAACACTGAATGTCTGTGCTGAGAACTAGTCTTCACTGGGGCATAAAACATGCCACAAAAATTTTTCATGTATTTTATGCCAGCACCTTGAAAACTGCCTGTCTTTAATGTTCCAGATTAGTCTAGACACTTGGCTAGGTACTTATTTAGGTACTGCCTGTGTGAAAATGGGAGCATACAGAATCAAGCTACCTGTGAGTCTGTGGAGGGTGTGGTTTCCATTATGACATTAATTCTGTGCTAGTCCCAGTGTCCCAGGTATCTAGTATACTGTCTGAATACTATCTGGGTGGCAGCCAGCTAAAAAATGCTTCAGCTGACTTTGATCTGAACAGGAAAGCTCCGTCAGACTGTGTCATAATGAGAGGTGCTCTGTGCAGCCAGTTTTGCACCATATATTTCGTGTGTCAGTGCCCCTTTCAGATTGGTGGCAAAAAAGCACCTGGACTCTTCATCAGGCTTGCGAGGATCTGTCTAGAAGTAGAATCAAAGCTATTGGTCTTCTGTTCATACCACACTGGGTTGTTTGAAGTCTCTGTGACTTCACACTCCAGTTCCAAAATGTGAGAGAGAATAGTTCTCTATTTCTATAAACCATTTATATAGAGTCATTTAGGTCAGAGAAGACCTTTAAGATCACCAGGTCCAACCATTATTGTAGCACTGTCAAAGCCACCACTAAACCACGGCCCTAAAGTGCTACATCTGCACATCTTTTAAATACCCCCAGGGCTGATGACTGCACCACTTCGCCGAGCAGCCTGTTTTAGTGCTTGACAGTTCTTTCTGTGAAGAAATTCTGCTACTATCCAATCTAAACCTGGCACAATTTGAGGTTATTTCTTCTTGTCCTCTCTTGTTGCTTGGAAGAAGAGATGAATCCCCACATGGCTACAACCTTCAGTTTAAAAAAGACAGTCACCAGTAAAACAAACTGTACGTTTAGTGAAGGAGTAACACTCCGTTTGGATTAACCACAGCAACCCCCAGCATGCATTAGGCAAGATTAGGGAAGAAGGTTGGCAATGTTATTTCCAAGTGATGTATTAGCTATACCATCTTATTTCCCTTTGCTTAATAAACTTAGACTTGATTTTCATAGTTAGTTCATATAGTTCAGATGGACTTCCCTAGAAGCTGATCTACTCAGCTTGGAAGGATTGGATACTTGCTGAATTACACCTTTTCAAGTGGGTTTTAAGTTAGTTATTGTACCATTTTGGGAAGTGCTATATCTAGAAATCCCATTTAGTTTTTTGTAGGTCTTTCCCACCATCTCTCTTCTCCTGGGGAAGGAGGCAGCACATTGCATATGAAACACTGTTGTTTTTCTGCTTCCTGCTTCCCTGATAATTGGTAGGGTGAGCAGCAGTTTTTAACCAGATGGAGTCAGATATTTTGATTTACTTAGGCTCATCTTACAAAACTTATTCTCTAGACAATTCACCTGTTCTGTGAAAGGCACCTTAATGCCTTTCTTGTAGTGATGGTCCCAAAACTGAACACAGTATCTTTATGTCCAAGGTTAGTGTTTTTCAAGAAAATGGAATCTGAATAGATGGATGAGTGTAATGAGTGAGTATGTAACGAGTACTCTTAGTCCGGGTACTTTCCTATCTGTCTCAAAGAATTGAAGAATACCCCTATTGAATAGCTCATTGATCTTTGCATTAAACCAAAAAAGATGATACTCTTTCGTTTCTAAGTAATTTTTCATGTTTTGTCTTTCTTTGGAACTACAGATTAAATTAAATTTTGTCACCATTTTCATTCAGAAAGCCCTCATTAGTAATAGGAAATGGATTCTGCATGCATCATTGCCTTAGGGATGAAGAATGGAAGCTTACCTTGTGTTAGTAATCAAAGAATATATTGGTTATTAATAACCTGTCCTCACTTCTGTGTTTGTTTTTTTTACTGAAGGTTTAATATTTTTGAAGGAGTTGAGAATAAGGATTTGATTTAGGTTTTGGGTAACCCGAGCAACAGACTAAAAAGATAATGGACACAGACAAGACCATGAAGTTACATCAATTTACTTACCTTTTGTATGCACAGGAATTCATTGTTTTATTCCTACTGTTTTCAGTGATGGACATGATTTTTTCTGAACAGCCAACCAATTACATGTAGCTACTAGTTTTTAGTGCCTTTAAGATATCTTTGTACTCTACTGATAGTCATAACATTGAAAGGGCCTTTCATTTTTTGGCACTTTCTCTCCAGCTTGTGCAAAGTTGTGCCCATCTATCAAAATGTCAGAACTATTAAATATGCTTTAAGAATGGTGTGTGACTAAAAAGAAAAAAGGCCCTGCATTGTATTGTTCTGTCCCTGGAATAAATGTACCTAAGACTCCCCTTTAAATGATACTTAAATGATTACATTTTCTTGAATTGTCATTTTTTTATTGTCCTCTAGAATTTTTATCCTAGTAGAGTAGTAGTGTTTCACGATGAAATAGAGGTGTAAATTTATTTAATAGTAAAATACTAATAGCCTAAGCAACTAAAAGGAAATTGTCATGTACTGGTAGAGTTGCTCCTTCTTGCAGTGGGTGGCATGAGAAGAAAGATTTAGTAGCTTCATGGAAGGATAATTACGGCTTTGGGACTGCAGAGGGATTTCTAATTGTGCCCAGGGAAAGTAGGAGAAAGCTACTCTGCTTTTAGGCCCTAGTCTCATGGAGGTGGAGCTGAGGAAGGTGGTGTATTCTTAGGCTAGATGGTTAAAACAAATAGTGAGTTGCAATAATTCATGGGGACTTAAGGCATGAATGTCTTTGTAGTTTCAGGTTATGCTATGTGTGTCTAATGCTAGTCTTACAGACTACAAGCCCAGTGGTTGTGTTCTGAGTGATAACTCAAACGCTACAAAATATGTGTGCTGCTGAAGAGTAGAAGACCTTAGGCAATGACTTTGTGATAGGAACAATTCTCTGTGAAATTGTTCAGGTAATAAAACAGTTTGCCTTGTGCTGCTGAGGAGTTTCGCATGTGTTCTGCATCCTCTCTCACAGACCTTTCTTCTCTGCTAAGCCTTAATAAGGGAAAGATCTTCCTGTCTTTTCATGGAATCTGATTTATTTTAATGCTGAACATATATATAAAGCCACTACGAGCATCTCTGTATTCTGCTCTGCATCCTCTAACCTTCTTCAGTGCTTCAAAGGTAGAGTTACAGAGATGTTCTAAAACAAACTTCCATTACAAAGAAAGAAGTTTTTCTTACCCATTCCGGTAACTGAAACACAGTTCATTATTCACAGTTCATATTTCACGGATGGCTTAGCATCCAACTTGAATGAGCAGGTAGAAGATGGGATGTATTTATTCCACAGTGTTCCTAATCTTTATTAAGTTTAAATAAACTTGGACTGTGAATATATGCTTTTGAGATGATAATATAAAGGACAAGAGACTTTGACTTAGAAAATTATATAAGAGAGGAATTAATTTCAGATTATCTTGTCTTTTTAAATACATCAAGTACTCCACGTGGCTGTATGAAATTAGTTTTTATTAAACAACTAAATATTTTTTATTAGAGATGGTGAAAGGTTTCCAGTATCCTATGAAGTCTGCTCAGGCAAATGCCCAAAATAGATACAAAACGAGCATGTACAATACAAAAAAACATACATTGTAGCTAGTTTGTACAAACAAGTGAATTTTCTGCTTCATACGAACTAAAAGAACAGGCAGACTTTGATGTTGTATTTTCTTATATGAATTAAAGTAATTCTACACTAACATCTAATTATTTTTTAAAGATTATAGTGCTTAGGTAATTCCTAGAATAAAATTAAGAATAAAATTAATGAAAACTTCATACATTTGAAGTTTTGTGATTAAACTTTCTAGGAAGTTTTGTTTCATACAGATTACTCTCTGTGTCTGAGGCCACACTGATGTAGGATCTAAAGAACGGACTGACAAAAAAAATGCAAAACCCAGACACCAAAAATGTAGAAAGTTCAAAATGCAGCTTCTCTTTTCTTCTCCTTTTCTATCACTCCATTTCCCCCTGCACTGATACTGGAAAGCGGGAAGTGCCTGAAGTACCGTACCTGATCACTACATTATAAATTGTTGTGCTAAGTTGTTTTTTTCTGCTCTCTTTGTGCTCGTATTCATTACCTTCCAGAAATTTTTGGGAATTAAAAAATCAGTCTGAGTGCTGTTCAGTTAAGGTTATCAGAGGTATGCTCATACTTAACTGGCTGAATTGAAGATGTGTTTTCAGGACTAAGATTGTTTTGTTTTGTTTATTTGTCTGGTGGTTTTGTGGGAAAGGGGGAGATGATGCAAGAGGATGGGCTAGAAACATTTTTTACTTTTAGCAGGAATGTTCCAATATTTTCGTTAAAACTTGTACTTTTTCCGCAGCTTCTGGAAAAACATAAGAATACAGAAAGTATGGTAGAGCTGCTTGAATTGTATCAAATGGAAGATGAAGCCTACAGTAATCTTGCAGAAGCGACCACGGAGCTGTACCAGTACTTACTGCAACCGTTTCGAGATATGAGGGAACTTGCAATGCTTAGAAGACAGCAGATAAAGGTAGGGTAAAAGCAACTTGAGATTCTTATTAATTGGGAAGTTCTGCTCTTGAGTTCCTATTTACTAGTTCTGTTATGCAGTATATGAAGTGATATTTTTCCACTAGATGCTGACCCTGTTTGTCTGGGCTCTTCACTCAGAGTGAGAACGTCTGACATATGTAGCTAAACACCACCTGTTTAGCTTACTGTCTTACCCTTCAAATGCATGGCTGAATTAAATAGGTCAATCTTAAAATTTTGTGGTTACTGGGAATATTGAGTAATATATAAAATACAAAGTGATATGCAGTATCTATACTGGTGTTAATTCTAGAAGTTTACATAGAAAATTACTTTTCATTTTAATATCCTGAGATAATCTGGTGAACTGTGGGGAGTCAGTAGCTTTTTTTATCTGATGTTGCAAAAGACTTAAACACATGGAACCATATTAAAATACATAATTTGTTGTAACACTTGAACAGTATATTTTCCGAAGAGCTAAAAGAACCATCTGAAGAATACCACATTTTGATAAAATTGTTCTAGAATGAGTATGTTTGTTATATTTGAAAGTAATTATAATCTTGAATGATTAGCCAGAATTAAAAATGTTATCTTTATTGCATCTCAGAAATAATTTTGATAAAATTTTTTATTTCTATGCCCGTTATTAAGACTGAAGCCTTCTGATTCTAAGCTAAAATTTTGTTTCATTTAATCTGTGTTGTTAATGTTGTATTATCTCAGCTTGGCACCTTGTTCAGTTAGCCAACATTATTTTTATTGGTTTCAAATTAAAAATAGTGTTTCTCTCTGGTTTTGAGAACCAATGAGAGAGGGAGGCAGGCAAAAGCATTTATGATGTACTAGTTTTATTTTGACATATTGCTGTGTGCCTAAAGTAATTTTTGAGAAAGCTCAGCAGTCTTAAATGAACTCGGTTTTATAATGTGATGATGTTTTAACTAAAAGTACTTTTTCTTCTCTTGGAAGATAAATGTTACTGCACAGAGAATTGGCCTGAGTATTTTTTTCAGATGTATTATATGGTTGAAGACTATAAACATGACATTTGTCAAAAAGCTTTCTTCAAAGCATGGTGAAATAATTCCCATTTTATTTGAATTTGTAGTAGAGAAAAAGATGATTTGTTTGTTCTTTTGTCAGATACAAGAAAGGAAATATTATAATGAGTAGAAATACGTATTAAGAGTTGTGTTGTGTTTTGCTCTGTTTTGATTTTTTTAAACCTCAGTAATCTCTTGAATTCCAGATCATTTCATATTCTGCCAGAAAGGGCAATGTTGATAAACTTCATAGGTGTGTTCTGTCGTTGACTATTTTAGTATTATTCTAATGTACATTATGTTCTACTCCTAACTTGGCAATTCTTGAGTTAAAAAACTTGGTCATCTGTATAATCCAGTAGAGAAAGATGCCATCTCTTGTTTTCCCTTTCATTGTTTGAGAGAAAGCAGTACTTGTATCTATGATGACAAAACATATATTATACTGGGTAGCTAGGGTTGAAATGCTTTATAAATAGAACTTGTGCATGAAATGGTTTGTATTAACTTGCTGCATATGTTTTTCTGGCAGGAGTTAATGTTTTAGACCTTTTCTGTATTAGGTATCTGTTTCTGATTCGTGGGGAAGTTGTTTTCGTGTGGTTTGTTTTTTTGGAGTTTTTTTAAGAATTTGGGAGGATTAAAGTATTCTAATCAGCTTAATTTTGTCAGTTTTCACAGCAAGTTTAGAAGGAAGTTAATTACATCACCTGTAATCTTTGGGAAGAATGTTTTCTACTTTTGAAACAAGACATAAAAATTGGAATATATGTCATCTGGTGTTAAATTTCTCCTGTTCCTGTCAAATTTTAAGGATGAGATAAGCCTATAGGAAGCAAAGGAAAAACAAAAACTAAGTTCTGGCTGATCAGTGGAGGCTTATTTGAGGAGGGCATCTGTATTGTATCCAGATTGCTTCTTTGGAAAAAATCC
>VZRX01012947.1:873-15056 GCA_013398075.1 Notiomystis cincta | reverse complement strand
TGTTCATAGATTATTTTATCTAACATTAATGTTGAATTTTAAGTGGAATTTAAGATACTCTTTTTGCTAAGAATCAGACTACTTGGGAACTAAGAAAAGGTGTTATATTTTTGATTCTAAAACTGTTTCACATTTATGCCCACAAATTTTTCCTTAATCAAAATAAATAATTTCCCTGTGAAAAGTTTAATTTTTTTTTATTGTATGTGCAGAACACACATTGCCATAGCAGAAAAGTGGGAGGTAGTAGACATCAATAGCTGAAAGGCTGAGTGTTTCTGAAATGTGGAAAAATCAGAGTAGATACCTCTGCTCTGCTGCCTTTGATTTCAGAAAGTTTAATCTAAACTTTATGAGATCCTCCATGTATAGTGCTGTGTTCTTCAGAAAGTATGTTAAGGGAGTGACCAGTTAGTGGTTGGTATTTGGCTATAGAAGTATTGACAGGTTACTGCGATCAAGCTGTTAAGTCCTTTAAGACTAAGATATGAAGGATTCTTTGATACAGGATACCAATCTGATTATTTGGAAAAGAAAAAGAAAAGTATTTAAAAAATGACTTCATGGGCAAAACCCCAAAGCCTTTTTCTCTGTATAGCTGTATTCACCAGTCTTCATACAGACAAAGAAACTACCTTGCTACTTACAATTTTTATGGCCTTGTAATTGTGGACAGTACTTCACAGTCATGATAGGCACCGGGTTTGATCAAATGCCAAGTGAAATCAGTGGGAGGCCTTCTCTTTTCATGCTTGAGAGTTTTTTGGATGTCCTTGGTTGGTATTGGATGAGAGATAAAATGTAACAAATTGCTTCAAAACCTACATATAGATGCCAGCAAAACTTCAAAACATGCATTCTTGAAGGTCTGAGCTGAACTGATTTTGCTTAACTGGAAAGTGATAATATCTCATTATGGGTGAAAGCCTAGAGCCACCATTACCTCTCATCTCAACTCATCTCTANTAACTTTGATTTATGCAAAATTAAATACTTAAAAATAAATTACATTATATTGAACATTTTGGTTACGAAATAGTTTCATGAAATATGAAACAAGTTCAAGAGAGAAGAAATTTGGTTATGAGAACAGCTAGTGAAACTGAGAGAATTATTTTTAGAAGTACTTACAGAATATCTTTTTTAAAAAAGTCTTATAGTCACCTAAAGATGTTTTCAAGAAACTGTAGAACTTCAAAGGATATTTAACCCTTTTTTTTAATCTATTTGTAGCTGAAGGTGTGTCCTCACATCATCAGGAATAGTACTTAAATAGCATAGCTTTTGAAAAACCTGTAGACTGAGGAGAAATGTAAGTTTATGCAAAATGACCAGAAACTTTGTGGAAAATATTGCTTGCTTCTTTGAGAATATGATGCAATATGGTAAATCATGCTGATTGTCTTTATAGTTGGATTCAAAGAGATTGTCTGTCAGTCTCTGTTTACAATCTGAACTACAAATCATCTAGACTATTATATGAACTCAGAACATTTTGCTGACTTAAAGTCAGGAGTTTATGGACTTTGTCAAAAAAAAAAGAAATGTTCCAGAGAGGTGATCTGATAGAAAGCAGGGTGGAACCCTAAATCATTTAACGAAACTTAGTTCCTGGTAAGAGGTGGTTGACTAGAAAACTGTGGTGTGTATCTCATTGTTTAAATCTGCTTGTCTGCAAAATGAATATAGTACGAAACTCCTCTAGGTGTTCAGCTGTAAAACTGATTAATAAGACTTGTAGAAAAATTTGATTGTGTTCAAATGCTGAAAGGTTTATATTGTTTTGCTTTTTACAAAGTTGCTGTACAAAAAGCTGGGCTGGATAATAAAATGGTAGGTGAAATTTCAATAAAGAAAAAGTAATGTATGTGCAAAAAGTTGATGACAAACTCCAAAAGCATATGTGCATATTTATATGCACCTAATTAACAAACTACTACTCTTGAGGAAAAATGCGTAAGTGTTATCTTGAGTTTGCTGAAAATATTTTGCTATTCAGCATTTTGAAAGAGCAAAGAAAAAAGTTTTGAATTATTAGGGAGATAAAAAACCAAGCCCCCAGTAAAAAACACCACACTTTAGTATATAGCTGTGGTATACTTGCAACTCGAATGTCACAGTTTTAGTTTCTTCCTCTCAAAAACGTACCACCATATCAGGGTAGTTACAGTGTGGAAAGTAAGGATGTTCCCCTATTAAACATCCTCAGTGCTAGACCAGAGTAGAAGAATTGGATTGCCTTAGTTGGGAAGGGATGTGATTCATCAAAGATAACAAAGATATATAAATCATGAATGTTAAGGGGTAGAAAGCATAGGAAATAGGGGTACCTCAGTGAACCTGTGGTGTTTTAAACCAACCTATAAATATAGCAAACCCAAACTCTTAATACACCTTACCTACCCTGTGGCAGTAATTTCCACAGTTTACCTGTGGACACCAAATATATATACGCTCAGAAAGAGACAGTCATCAGTACCTATTAATGATGCAGATTAACCATCAGCTTAGGAGGCCTGTAACAGAATTTGGGAGATTTAAATGTATCCATACCTTGCCTTCAGTTGGTTTTGTTTCTTTTTATCCTCAAGTGCTAGTAACGAAGGAAGTAGTGCAGAAAAACGCGGAGTCAGTGTATCCATTCAAAAAGACATCTTGATTCAACTTTGAAAGGCTGGTAAACATGAAAATTCTAAATTATGTGTCCCTGAGAATTAAAGTCAAGGAGGATGAACCCTAGAAATGCATGATTTTCTTTTCCTTTGCAGTATTGGAGTTAGGGAAAGAGAAAAAAAGGAGGAGACTTTGAGGAGGCTTTGATGCAATATTATTCAGACTGTGAAGGTCAAGGAAAGGGACTGAAGGCCTTTGGAGGTTGAAAAATTTGCTAAGAGTCTAAATTTTGCAAAAAGATTTTTTTTTCTAAATAGTTTGAAATTGAGTACTTTTTAGTACTTTTATTTTCTGTAGGGCTCTGAAAAAAACCCTTTTTGTAAGCTTTCAGCATATTTGCTAACTTCATACTGAAACTTGTAGGACTTTATTTGCTAGTTGTTGCAGTTATTTTCAGTATCTATGTTCATGGTTATTTATATATCTTTAATGTGATTTCTTCTGGCTAGTACTTGTGTCATTATTTTTCTTTTTGCAGTATATCTGTATATAAAAATTGTCAACCATATTTTGATGAAGTCTTGATAGATATGCTTAACATTTTGTCTATTGTATATATTAAGGGTTTTTTAACTGAGGAATTAAAAATCCATCCAATCATTTTCATGCAGAAACCAGAATCTAGAATGTCTGGAAACACTCAAGCCTACTTGCCTTAGCCTTTGAATTAACATGGCTTAAACAACATTTTCAAATAACTAGTAGAATATGTCTTCTTAGAAATATTTTTTTTAAAATAGTAAAGCTTTCATTTTGAAGGTGAGCTCTCTTTTAGTCTAGGGTTCAGTCAAAGAAGCTGAAAAGTATAGAAAGGTTTTATGCTATACAGATGAATAAATAAGGAAAGTATAATGCAGGGTTCTGTTCAGCCTTAATTCTGTCACTTGCCAATATAAAATACTGTAACCTAGTGTTTTCAAAGCTCTTTACATAAATTCTTACGTGTCTGGGGAAAAACACCAGTTAAATAAACCCAGTCTTTCCTCTTATGCTTGCCCTAGCCTATGTCTTCTATGATTTTGCTCTTTTGACTTCTTAATTTTTCAGCATTCTCCATAGTTCTCGAAAAAAGACTTTCACCACTGCATTTTGCAGTAAAATGACATTATTATTCAGTCTTCTTTCTGTATATCCTAACATCTTGTTACCTTTCAGTTTGTTGCTTCCTTTACTGAATGGACTGAATTGTATGTGTTGTTCTCCTATTTTTTAAGATAATCAAAATTCCTGCAGTTTCTATTTTTAATCCGAGGTGCCAGATATTTTGAGGAATCTAGACCATGCAAACTAAGTGGAATTTTATGTATTAACATTGTAGTTCCTATTCCTTAGGATAAAAATACTAACACTGTAAAACCCTTTTTAAAGCTGAGTGCTTTCACTAAATACATTTAGGGGTGTATATATGGAATTATAACATATTTGAGGAAATAGTGCTGGGTTTGTGTTAACAGCTGGGAGCACAGTAAATTAAAAACAGTAACAACAAAAACCTTAGTAAGACTAACTTTGAGAGGTCTCTGACTAGATGAAGCTGAAATGCATGCTTTCTGGCTACTATGTCTGGCAGGCTATGGTTGGAATTGCTTGTTTGACCTCCTGGAGAAGGAAGATAGCTGAGCCTTTGATCTGAAACATGCTTTTATGTATAAAGCCATTTCCATTTTGTGTTTTGCCACTGTCATCTGCACTACTCACTCAACTTAGTCTTTTTTGTTCTTATAATTAACTGACCTGCTGTTACATCTCATATTTTTCTCCTTTTCTGCCTGTTACAAGTCCATCCAGAAGGATAACAAAGGGAGCTGGAGAGATGTGATATATCCCTGCCTAAGTTATTACATGGCCTGGGCCAAGTCTTATTTCTGTCAGTCTTGTCCATCCTCCAGAAAAAAACATATAAAGTATTAAAGACCTTCATTTAGTAGATGCGTAATATATGTGTATAGCATCATTTCAGGCCTGTTTCTCGTATTTTCTCACAATAAGCTTACTTTAGTCTCTCCAAAACTTAACCATAATTTGCAAACAGTTCCAGAGAAGTATGTTTCCGGTACAGCGTTTCCTGTGTTGATCCATCCTTATTTGCTTTAGGGCTAGTTTAAGAACCTCCTTTCAGTTTGTTTTCTCTGAAGAATTCATTTGTTCTCCTTCAGAAACATATCAATACAGTGTTGAAATGTGTTCTTTTATGTTCCATTAGTCTGAAGCAATAGCTGATGAAAATAGGTGTTTGTGTGATGTGTTGAAGTTAATGGCTTCTGCTGTTTCTATCCCTTCTGTGTTTTGCGACAGCCACTTTTGGGAAAGCTGTCATAATTTTCTTAGCTTCAAAGCATCATTTGAAGTAAAACTGGTAAAACATGAAAGTCTACAAAAGCAAGTTTCATCATCGGGGGAAAAAAATCATAGCAAATTATACTGTGAAGCTGGGATTCCTCTCACGGAGAACATAGGATTTTTAAAGGAAGAATAGCTGGAATGTTTTATTGAGAAAGTGATGAGTAGAAGAACAACTGTAGATTTGGCTTCTGATCTGGTTGTGAGATGAGAGATTTTTCTGTTAGACTAGGCTTTCTCCAAAACTTTTGAGTCCAAATGAGCAATTCCAGGCCAAAAGCTCGCTTTTGGAAAAAATGTAAAAAATGTTAGGTAACTGAAAAGCCTTTTAGGTAAGGAAGAAACTTCAAGTACATTAGAGTTTCATAATTTTTAACTAAAAGTTTTCCTTAATCAAAAGTAGATACTCAGGTTTACAAGAAATGTCATTAGATGACAACACTTTTTAGTTATTCTTTCTTGCCTTCTTTTAGTCATATCTAGCATGGACAATAATAACTTAAGAATTATTTTTTTAGTCTCTCAAATGACATCTGCTCTTTCATGAGTTATAAAAACTGAAGACGCTTGCATCATAAAGGTGAGCAAAATAAAGCATAAACAGGTTATGCATATATTGCAAACAGTAATGGAATGCAGAATTACATAAGAGCTTCCTTTAATTCCATAAAGAGAGTTGTTGTCTTACATCAAGGTCATTAATTATTGAAGAGAATATAGAAAACAAAGTCTTCAAAACTCACAAGCCTGCTCATGTTGATATTTAATGGTCCATGGCTACTCCCTTTTCCTTTTTAAATTCTTAGCTAGGATAAACTGAGGGAGTGGTCACTTCTGTCATGAAGGTGTTTGCAGGTGGGGAGGAAACCTTCCTTTTCATAAGTTGCAACCTCCAGAGGTATGTTCCTTATCTTTACTCCCCAGCTTTTCCCCCTATTACAGCTGTGGTTGTCATTTAAACTACCTTTTTTACTCCATGGGCTTACTGTCTATTTCCTGTGATAACATATACTATAAACAATTTCTGTCTTGTATATAAATGTATCCCAGTTATATTATTTAAATTGAATATTACGATTTAATATCTATTTGTATAGATTTCCTCTAGTGGCACTTTGTCAGATGCAGATATAATGCTCAGACAGCCATTTGGCAAAGGGACGACCATGTATATTTTACCTATGTGTCTCAGTTGTTCATCTCTGGTTTTGTCTGGAGATTGTCTATGCTGCCTTGAAAGGCATAAATTTAATTAATGACTGGTAGATTATAATTCTCTAGCTAGATTGCACCTGAGAACTGGTTGATGCTGGTCAGTATTTGCACTCACAATATGGCTGTCTTTTTTTAATGTGTTTTCCCAAAGTGTGCCAGGTCCATGGCCAGAAGGAGCTTTTTGTATGCCCTCTATCTTCTAGTTATTTGATTTTGATTATAAAGAATAACCATAATTACCTTTGTAATGGTTGCGATGAGTATTTTCTTTTACTTTTTTTTTTTTGATTGTTTCTTTTTAATAACTATTTTTCTTTTTTACTTTTTTTGGTGGAGAAATTGAATCAGGTGGAATGAACTGGCTGGATGGGAAGAGATTGGTTTTCTTACAGGGACCATTGGAGCACTTTCAGGTCAATGGAGTGGCTCTGAGAGGCTGCAGGGCGTGTGTGTCAGGCAAACCCAGCAAAGCAAGCTTGGGCAGGAACATCACAAGGCTGCAGTGAGAATCAGGGAGCAGCAGACAGCTAGACCTGAGGGACCAGAGGGACTCTTGAAGTTTGCTGCCACTCACAAAGTTGTTGACCTAATAGAAACACAGGTGGGAGCTGTCTTCAGGGAGACAGGGCAGACTCTATTCATTGAATACTGTTTTGGAGTCTCCTTCTGACAAGTCTGCTTTTCCCAGAATTAGATACTGTGTTTCATGTGTCCAAAGAGTAACAAAGATCTCTGTGATTGAGAATTGTTACTCTAGCCTGAAAGCTTGGCTCTTCTGAGCATGTGCAACTCTTGCTTTTTCTTGAACTTTCTCATTTGGAATTTGTCACCTTGAGCCTCAGTTCTCTCAGGCTGGCATAGCTGTGGAGACGTTGTGGCTGTGGCAGTCTGGTCCAACAGCTTCAGAAGTGAAAGGAACAAACTTTCCAGTTTAACGTTCATCCTCAGCTTTTAGCTATTCAACTTTATTAAGAAAGCATGTAGGATTTTTCACCTGTAAAAGACTGTTCCCCACTGGCACCTAGATTCTGTCTTTGCCTGTAGATTGGGTGCTCCCTTTATAACAATTCCTGGTCACAGTTTAACTGTGACCATCAGTTAAGCTCCACATGGCTGCTTCATCACTCCAACTCACTGGAGTGGGGGGAGGAGAACTGGAGGAGTAAAACTGAGAAAACTCGTGAGTTCAGATAAAGACAGTTTAATAGGGAAAGCAAAAACTGTGCATGTGAAGGAAACAAAACAGGGAATTCATTCATTGATTCCCATAGGTAGGCAGGTGTTCAGCTATCTCCAAGAGAGCAGGGTAACAGTGACTTAGAAGGACAAACACCCATCACTCTGAACATTCCCCCAGCTCTGTTGCTGAGCTCCGTGCTTTATGGTATAGAATGTCTCTGTTGGTCAGTTGGGGTAAGCTTTCCCAGCTGTGTTCCTTTCCAACTTTTTATGAACCCCCACTAGTGGAGTGGGGTGAGAAGCAGAAAAGCTCTGTGTCAGCACTGTTTAGCAATAGCTAAAATATCCCTGTATTGCTAAGACTGTTTGCAGCACAGTTCCAAACCAGAGCCCATACCAGCTAGTATGAAAAATATTAATCCAGCCTAAATCAGCACATCCATCCTCCATGGCTTCAGAGCCAGAAAATTAACGTTTTGTGTATGTGTGTCCTTATCCAAGCTTCAGAATGCAAAATCCAAACATGAACATTAACTATACCTTTGGTTTTTTGATTGTACTGCAAGACACTTAAGAGCCATGTTCTGAGAGTTTGACTATCTGGCTAGACATGTAGGTGTCGCTTAAACAGGAAGGCAGGCCAAGCAGTATTAGGGAAATGCTTCTGTCCTTTTTATCTTTCTGGGGCTCCTTTCACACTTCTATTAAGCATGCCACTGTTCTGCAGCCTTAAGGCAAGTTGTTGATCTGTTCTTGTTCATACAGTTGCTAAAGCCAAGGATTCTTGGGTTTTCTATGTGTTGCTGTATGAGTACTTTTTCTGTGAATGATGGTATATGGATGACATACTTGGGATTGTGGATAATGAAAAGATGATTCCCTTTTTTGTTAGTTGTAAATACGTTCCCCAGGGAACAAAGATACAATTATATTATGCAACCATAAAACTCTTTAGCTTGCACCATGTATGAAAAATGTTTTTGCAGACAAAACTTTATGAAAAAATGTCACTTTGCGTCTTACTCCCCTTGAACTCATGCCTAGTAAGAACTTTACTCACATTACTCAGTGATCTTGTGTCAATTCAGTGTCCAGTTACCTCATCTCTACCAAGGAGCAGAAAAGGAAGACTTTTTAACTGTGTTGGTTCTTATCCAGCTTCACAAATGAATTTGCTGTTTCAGAGTTCTGTGTAAATGGAAAGCATTAATTTCACCAGTGTGTAATTCACTGGTGTGTTTATGTACTTGTCTACAGTTCAGTATTTATTTTGAAACCTGTCTGTCCACTCGTAAGTATTGCCTGTGGGAAACATGGTACATACATGCTCCACACATGTTACAACCTACCTAGTAAAAGTGTTATTCACTTACCACTTGTCCACACTATACTTCATCTGTTGCCTTTCTATGAGTTTTGGAAATATATAAGAAGTAGATTCAAATACCTTGTTTATGTCCTCTAAATATTTTTCAAGAAATGAACTTAGAAGGCATCTATTTGGTTTTAGTTGTAAAAATCATCCATCTAAGAGGTGGGACAAGTGGATATGCAGGAGTGGGTCCTGAACAGTCACTTAAAAACCCTTCATTTGCAATTGAACTGTAGAGTGGAGTAGCTCTTCTGGACCAAACTGAAGCTTTGTGAAATCAAGATGAATACTTGAGTCATTAGAACTTCAGGCTGAAATATGCAGGGACATCTAAGGTTATGAGCACTTTTGGTTATGTTTTGTCTATACTAGTAAGGTGTCTTCTTGACTTAAAGATACAAAAAAATATTCAAAATTAATACTTCAGTATTGCATGAGCAGGCTTAAATTTATAATTAAGATATAAGATACGTAGTCTGTTGTTTTAGTGTGATAAGTGTGTAAAAATCATCAGGTTTGAGAGAGAAAGCTATGTTTTTATTAATTGTAAAACAAACTCCAGAGCTTTTACTGGCTTCAGACAGCTGTCACCTCAGAATAAAATTGCTTTGATCTTGGCAGTGAAAGGATATTTAAGCTCCCAGGCTTATAGGAAAATACACTTTTTGAAGTCATCTATATCAAAGAAAAACTTTCAAAATGTTGATGATCGCTTTCTGCTACCCCATCACAACCCTGGTTGCCAGCTTCATTCTTATCGAAGAGCATTTATTTATTTCAGAATGAAATAGTCCAGGCTGGAAGAAAGCCTGGATGAAGCATGCTTGTAATCTGCAGGTAATAAGATACATAATAAAAAGTTGCTAAAAAACCAAACTTATGTATGTGGGTTTTATGCTTCTAGCAAGAACAATAGTTATGAAAGATGGATGTACTTTTTCAAGAGGAGGGAGCGCTTCCTATAGAGTTTTTTACTGTTGAGTAGAAACTGTGGCAGTAGTTTTATCTCATTTTTGTTTTATTTTCTTTGTTATCCCTGAAACTGTTTGCTGTTGGCAGAATAGCTGCAATTAAGTGTGTTTTTAATTATGGGCTGGTTTATTTTCAGATCTCAATAGAGAATGACTACCTAGGCCCCAGAAGAATTGAGAGTCTGCAAAAAGAAGATGCTGATTGGCAGAAAAAAGCCCACATGGCTGTGCTTTCTATTCAAGATCTTACAGTTAAATATTTTGAAATAACAGCTAAAACACAAAAAGGTAGTTATTTCCTGCCCTCCTATTCATCACATAAAAAGTTAAATTATTTAATGTTTATCATATTCTGCGTTGTACTGTGAGTTATTTTTTTCCATCAGTCCTTCATTAGGAAAATGCAGTTGTCATTCCTGTTTGTCTTTTCTCTGGTATCTATTTGAATCTTTCACCTGTAAACCTTTTTGGAACATCATCAGAGGTGAACAGAATAGAAATTTTGGGTAGAAGTTTTACAGCTCAATGTAATTGTATTAGCAGTACTCTGTATTTGCAAAGGATTTAGGAAGCATAGGGTCCCTGGTGGATTCTGTTTTCTGTTAGGATATAGCAGACCACCATAGTAATGTTAATTGTCTTTCAGGTAATTTCCTTTTCTAGTCTTCCTTGCCTTTCAGTAATTTTTTTTCATAGCTTTGAACATTAAGCAACAGCTCAGTTTAACTACTCAGTGAAAGCTGCTATGTTGTTCAAAAGCCTTCAGGGATATAACCTTGGCTTTTTTGTGTTTGAAAAATGTGATGGTTTCAAGTAAAAAGTGGTTCAGTAAAGCAAGGTCAAATAACTTGGTATGTACACCTGTGCTCCCATCCTTGTACCATTTTAACTTAAATAACCAGTTTAATAGGGCAAACAGACCTTTTTCTAGTTCACTAACAGAGTTTGTCCTGGTGTCCTGCCCTGCCTGACTGCAGGTCCCTGTTTCTTTTTTTGTCTTGGTGATAGGGATTATGCAAACAGATAAATGATATGTAGGAGAAAACCTTTTTTGACTGGTATGTTTCCTCTCATCTCTGTACATGACTGCTACATCTGACTCATGAGAAGCAGGCACTGCAAATTTATTCTGTTCAGTGACATCCCAAGTTAAAGATAATATGAAATTTTGCCTTATTCTGACTGGGTGACTTAACAGGTTAAAGCATGTTGGAATAAATTTAATGAGAGCAAATTCTAAGTGTAATAATCAGCTTTGCTCTTTTTCTAGTATGACAAAGGCAGCCAGTAAGATACAATACTAGTTGATAATGCATATTTATAGATACTTACTTGTTGGTTTTGCTCACATGATTTTTTTATGTACAACAGTCAGGATTTTGAGGAAAACCAGTGAAAATTACATGCCTGAAGGCTGATTACAGCCATAGACCTTTAATGTATAGGTTATTTGCCTGGTTTTGTTTTTGGGGTTTTTCTTGGCCTCCTACTGATCACAGGGTAGTCTTACATACCCAGATATTAACAGATGGCAGAGAAAAAACATATGAGAACATAAAGGTGTTTCTTGTTACCTAAGAACAGCATGTAATAGCATGTGGTGACTGAATGCAACCCCTTTGATTCCATTACTTTTGTGGCTTTTGCTTTGCAAAGCTTAAGTACAGTATCACATGACATATATATTAAAAATGGTAAAAATCTTGTGTGTGTCAGCCTAGATGTTATCTGGGGCCCAAGAACAGTACATCTGAATCAGGCAAGGCACTCCTGCATTTTGAGGTAAAAGATGGATGTTTTTTTAATTTAATGCAGTGTTCTTACAAAATTGCACTTGAAGTTAAGCTGCAATTTTTGTTTTAAATTGTAATTTTTTTCACTCTTCAGATTTATTTAAATATAAGGATTGTACTATAAATGTTTTTAAGGTAAGCTGGAGACTTTAGTAGCTGATAATTGGTGGTTACAGAGGTGGGGAAATTTTGGGATGCAGTTGAAGGCCAAGTGGTTGCATTAATGAGATTTTTATTATGTACAAATGTGTGCATTTCCTTTGCAGCAGGATCGCTAATGGTCTGAAGAGTAGACTAGTAAGACGCCTGCCTTTTTTTTCCTTTCTGTAGCTGTGTATGATCGAATGCGAGCAGACCAGAAAAAATTTGGCAAGGCAGCATGGGCAGCAGCGGTGGAACGTATGGAAAAGCTTCAGTATGCAGTTTCTAAGGAGACTTTGCAGTTGATGCGTGCTAAAGAAATCTGTTTGGAGCAGAAGAAACATGCCCTGAAAGAGGAGGTAAGTTTTCATGCAGAAAGAAGCAATGTTAGACAGATTATGTTGCAATGTAGGTGTGGTGAGTTTTGTGCCACTTACGTTTGTTTCCCGTTCACCTTTGTTAGTCAACCAGAAAGACAGTTTTTGCTGTTAATGTTTACAGCTGTCCACTGGGATGAGTAAAATGAAGAGAAAGGATAGGACAGGAATCTGCTGCTATGTAATCACTGCAGTTCAGCTCTCAGAGGCATGACCACCTTTTCAGAATAGCTCTGACCTTCCAGATATAAGGTATCTGACCGTTAGTAAATACATGGGTAGCTGGACAGTTGTGTTGCACTCTCTTTTTCTGCTTGCCTTAATTACTAAGGCAATCTTCCAGAGGAGGCTGTGCTAGCTACAGGTTTCCTGTGGAAACAGTTCATGCAGTAAACTGTGCTTAAATGCGTTAGCAGGAAAAAACCCACATTTATTGGGTTTTACGACACCTCCTCAAAAGCAGCAATGCTTCAAATTCTCTTTGCCATCGTATGGATGTTTGGTGTGAAGACCTTTCTGTGATACTAATGTTAATGTGTATTCTAGCAATTAGATACTTGTTTTAAGAGAATTTTTCAAATGTTTCAGCAAAATTTGACTAAACTGATGGTGGTGTTATGAAAAGGTTATCCAGAGAACTCACGCCTTTAGCACTGCAAAGGCTGGTAGGTTTGTAAGGCTGATAGACTATGTGTCTATTTTAGGAGCCTCTATAGAAGACAGCTTGATCTGCAGGGAAGAGAGAGTACGTGCAAGACCCAGAGCACAAAAATAGGTTTACTGCATTTCAGTGCTCTTTAGATTTAGAAATCCAAGAGTTGTCTGAAAACCTGAGTTTATCAGGCTGTTGTCATCCTTAGCCAAGAGCTGATGAGACAATCCAGCAGTACTAATTGAAATTATATTGAATATGTTCACTTATAGTAACCGTACATCTTCTTTCCATGGCACGTTTCATTTTTCTCCCTGTGAAGACCTGTGAATTTTTCTTGAATGAGGTTTCAGACTGGGGCTTTTGGATACAAGGGAATAAGGAACATCTAACGGGCATGGTGCTTTGGGATGGTGTATTGCAACGTTTAGAGAGCTCTGGGTCTCAGTACAGTGATAGGGAGATACGAGAACCAACCAGCTTCTGCTCTGATACACATAATGTGTTCTCAGAATGTAGAAGGCTTAAGTATGCAAAGCTGAATGTGAGAAACATGACTGGGAATCCCATCCTGGTGAAGAATGGTGGCAGTCTTATAAGAAAATGTTTGTAGAACTGCAGTACCATTTAGCTACTATATTCTAGAAGATGAAAACAGATTTGTTTGAAAAGACTGAAATGCTCAATAAACTAATATGTCTGGATTTTAGCTGAGAAAAAATCAATTCAGAACAAAGACATGATATGACTTTTTGTAAGGACAATGTTGGTGTTCAGCACATTGTCTATGGATTTTTGAACAGTTAGTCTTGGAAAAGAAATTTTTTTGCAAGGGCATATTGTGGTAGGAGTAGGGGGAATGGCTTTAAACTGAAAATGGATGAGTTTAAATTATGTACTAGGAAGAAATTCTTTACTTTGAGGGAACAATAGTGGAACAAGTTGCCCAGAGGAGTTGTGGATCAACATCCTGAGAAGTGTTCAAGGCCAGGTTAGGTGGAACTCTGAGCCACCTGGTCTAGTGAAAGGTGTACCTGCCTGTGTGGGGGGGTTGGAACCTGATGAGATTTCAAGTCCCTTTCAACCCAAACCACTCTATGATTTGGTGAATTCAGCCACTCTGATGGGTATGAATGCAACAATGAAGACTGTAGAGATTAAATTATTTGCTTTTGTTAATGCAGAAAGTTGTGGAATTACAGGAAATTGAATTTGGATCTCCTCAGTTTGAGTTTTTTGTTCCACTGCTGTGGTGTTTTAACCCCAGCCAGCAACCAAGATCATGTGGCTGTTCACTTGCTCCCTCACAAGTGGGATCAGGGAAGGGTTAAAAGTTACAAAAGTCATGAGTTGAGATAAAGACAGTTTAATAAGAAAAGCAAAAGCCACACACATGAGCAAAGCAAAACAAGGAATTAATTCATGGCTTCCCATGGGCAGACAGGTGTTCAGCCATCTATCTCCAGGAGT
>VZRX01012945.1:0-10474 GCA_013398075.1 Notiomystis cincta | reverse complement strand
ACCTTAACACATCCCTAAGGCTGTAATATGAAAAGAAAATGCCTCTGTCAGATTGGATAAACGCCATAATAATGGTGATTTATTTTAATTTTTTCCTCTTCGAAGATACATTTGCTGCTGCTGCTTCTCATGGAACAGCCATGGCAAATGATGGAAACTCTGCTTTTACTGCACATGCAACAGATGAAGAATTGCATGAGGAGTTTCTTTTTGAAAATTATTGATTGCTTTTTCAGCTGAAGAAAATACATTTCTCCCCCTCAACAGCAGAGGAATTAATATTTTATAGTTAAACCTTGCTGATTTCAGCCAGATGTCACTTTGAGTAATGTGCTTCCAGACTGAATTTTTTTTTTTTAGAGGAGCACTTATTAATGCTGAAAAAAATCCCAAACAAATGATCAAAAGAAGCCTCCTAAATAAGAAACAAACCTCAATCAAGGAATGAGATTACTCTATATTGATAATAACAACAACAACAACAAAGATTCACATGAAACTCAACTACTTTTAGATTTAATTTCACAGAGAAGAAATACAAAATGATCAGGCATCAAGCAGCCTCTTTGATAATACAGAAACAAATTATATCAATTTTCGTATACACAGGGGAGAATACAAAACCCATATTTCTTCCTTTATATACCATGAAAAAAACCAAATTATACTGCTTTTTTTATTAGTTTGAATGGTTTAAATTGTGGGCAGTGTAGCCATTGCTCTTTCTTTGCCAGCCAGGTGCTCAAAGCCCAGAAAAGTCCTTTTTTCAGGAAGAGTAGCCACCAAACCCTTCCAACCCATAAAGTGCTTTCCTTACAGAGCCAAACTGGGAGATTATTAGATTTTTCATGCTACAATAAAACTGTCAAAGAGTCCAGGCTGACATTGGTGAAATGATTCACAGCAGCCTTAACCTTTACTGAAATAAAATGTTACTGTAATTATAAAACCATGGGAAAACAATACTATTCTTCTACACAATTGTTTTGGTTGTTATTCTATTTATGGCTTCAAAACCAATTTTTAACAGTACCTGCTTGCTCAGTTTGCTTATCCAAAATTACCCAAATTCCCTCACGCTCTGGAAAAGCTGGAGGAAAAGACTTTCTACACCTGGAGCCATTTCTGTGGGAGAAGCAGAGGAGAGAACCACACTGCCAAGCTTTGTGCAGGCAGCACTGGGATGTTTCACAGGAGAGGAAAATCCCTCTCTGATCCCACCCTTGCACCTCCTCTGTCCCTCCCTCCTGGTCACAGCGTGGAAGGGAACCTGGGTTCCAGCTCAGAACTCATCTCCAGGTTCCACCATGTGGGTTTTGGGTACCTCCAGCTGCCAACAATGCCCCAGAACCCAAATTTTAGCTGCCCAGCAGCCTCCTAAAATAGATGTTTTTCATGAAATCGAGCGCTTTCGCTTGCACAATTTAATTGTGTTAAATTATGATGCATTAGTAGGATGTAGAGGAACATTTCAGATGTGATAATGGTTGTTTTCCATTAATGGGCTCGAATCCTTGGCAAAGTCTTGCCCACAGAGGGCTCTTGCCTGTGATCTTTAACCCTTTAAAAGCTGGGAGTATTTGATGTTGTATACAAGGTCCTCTCGGAAGAAAATCTGCTGTTTGTCCACAGTCTGAAAGCACTGACTAAACATTAAGTTATTACACAATATCTGATGACCTGTTAAAATCTGGAGGAGTGGGGGGAGATGGAAGATAATATCAAAGAAAATTAACTTTCAGTAAAGTAATTGCTGTCACACAACACATTCCCTCACTTGTAGTTGTTAAGGACTATTTATTTAATTGTCCATTTCTTTGGTATTTCCCTTGAAAGTCTGAAAGGTTGAGTTTCTGGTCCTCAAGTTCACTCACATGGCACCTGCTTTCTCCTGGAGTTTTTGGAGCCTGTGCTAAAGCTTCACTGGGCTTTTGTGCTCCCCAGAGACACATTCTGCTGCCATAAAATAATGATAATATTATATCACTAAGTAATTTTTCATGGCAGAGAAGCATGTAACACCAGGAGAAATGGGCAATATAAGTCCCACTGCCACTCTTTGTGACATGGCTGTGAAATGCACAACCCCTGAGCAGCCAGCAAAATCAATGAGTGTGATCAATGCTCAAAATAAACCCATTTTAAGCACACTGCTGATGGAGCAGCTGTGACATGAAAACAGCTTGACAGTAAATGCACATTCCCTGAGTCTCACAGTGTGTTTCACCTGAGCAGTGCTACAAAAGAAGCCAGGGAGTGATTTTCATCCTGGGTTGCCAGATTTTCTCTGCAGGATGCTGTGCTCAGACCAGTGCTGACGAGCAAACTTTCTGTGTTTGGTACCCTTGGCCCACCAAAAGCCACCTGCAAAGGTTTTAGGCTGCCCACAGCTCCCCTCATGGACCTGCAGCCACCCAGTGTTAGGCTCAGCTCTGCAATGTCCTCCTTAAGTAATTCCATTTGATTCAACGTTGTGTGTGTTGACACAAACTTATTCTTCTGGGACACTCCTGGCCTCTGCATCATCAGGAAACCAAACCAGACCTGCTCATTTCTCTGCAGAGCCTTGCAAATTGAGTTTTCTGGGACTGCTGGATCTCACTAGCAACTCAGAGCTCATTAGGGAATCAAATTTAATGTCCTGGCAGGGCACAAGTGCCTCCCACAGCGTGCACAGACACATGGCAGTCCCTGGGTTTGGAAGCTCCCCAGCAATGGTGCTCCCACTGTTCCAACTGGGGACTGAGTGCAACTCTCTGAGAGGAAATAGTGACTTTTTTTCCTCCTCTGGATTCCCCTGCCAGGGGGGAAACCCTCAGAGCACACTGCTCTTTTTATATCTATTCTATGTCTCTAACAAAGCAGCAAAGGGCAGTTTGTCTCCTGAGAGCCCATGACATGAAATCTCTGACCAGAAAAAATAATCCCAAGTCAGGTCTGCAGCCTTCAAAGGCACCTCCTGGACCAGCTCCAGCTGGGGACAGCCCTGTTCACATTTGGGCTGTGTGGCTCAGTGCTCCCTGGATGCAGACAGCCCAGGAATGCTGCCAGAATTATGCTGGATGGAAGAGAAGCTTGTCTCTCAACTGTTCCAGAATCCAGAGATGATTTCCCATCCTTGCCTCCTCCAGCTGGTGACCAAAGTAAGGTTCCTGCTCTCCAAGAGGTGGCAGAGAACCAGCCTTTGGCACAAAGGTCATCTCTGCCTTGGTGTTTCATGTACAGGGTCAGGGCACCCATCTCCTGCCCTCCAGAGCTGTGTGACCTCATCAGGCCCAGCCACACCTCGGGGTTTTCTCCTTGCTGCAGTCTTCAGCTGTGCAGCCAGACTTCCCTGCAAGGTCTGGGAATTTAAGGGGCCAGGCCCATCCTCCACTGCTGCTCCTCTAAGAGGGCACACAAGCAGACACAGCAATGCCTTCACAGAGCTGCAGAGACACAGCTTTCAACCCTCCTGTAATTCTCTTCTTCCCCAGCCTCTCACACCCTGAATTCTGCTTTTTCCCTTACCTCAATCACCGTGCTCCTAATTTTTTCTTTTCTTTGAACACACAGGAGGTCTTCATGCCACATTTAAAACTCACTCTGTGCTTCTGCTGGCAGTTTCCTTCTCCATGAGCTGCCTTAAACCCCTTCTCTCCCCCACATCTCCCCCAGCCTTGCCTGGTTGCACCTCCTGGTTTTCTGCTGCCCCATTATTGGGATCTCCAAGATCAAGCCCTTGGCCCCAGCCTTGCACTCACACCAGGTGTGATCCACACCTGTCCCCCAGCCAGACCTTCCCCCCACATCACCTCCCCTCCATCTCAGACCTGAGGTGTCACACAGCCACGGCTGCACACCCCAGCTCTGCTCCTGAAACCTGGGACAAAGTCCCTCACTTTCCCACCCCTCTCTCTGCCATTTTCCAAGCCAGATATGAAATCTGTCTGTCTCACAGATTAAACACCACCTGAGAGAAAGGAAAAAAGAATGGAAGCTGTCTCCAGGTCTGGCTTGCCCTGGATAGAAGATGGAGAGCACACTGAAATCCCTGCCCTGCCTTTTACAAGATCAGTTGATGACCATGTAGTTCTGCTGCTATTTTAAGCTTTAATCACCTTGCTTTCTGCTGGCAGCAGTGAAAGTGGATGTGTTGCTGCCTCCTTGCACATCCCTGCTGCAGTTCCTCTCTCTGTGCAGGAAACCAAGGTACCACTCCCTGCAAAATGTCACAGTGGGATTTTCAATTGCTCTTGACTCTGACCCCCTCAACAAGCAAAGGCTGGGAGGCAGAAATGCGCTTTCAAGTACTTTTAACCATCTCACCTTAAAATTACTTGAACAAGGGCTCTTATGTAAGGTGGCTTTGAAACTCACTCTCCCTGAACCATTAAGGTGGAAGTGGTAGATGCAGGGTCCCTTGTTAGCACTGCATTCTGCACAAGACAACAAAACCATACATAAAAGCAGCAATTTTTATTACATTTCACTCAGAGACAAAGCCTAGACTCAGGTCTTTTGGGGATGTGGCAGAAGCCCTGGGATAATGCAGGCCATGGCAAAGCCAGTGAAAATGCTTGCAAATTCATGTCCTCCATCTCTCTGCTTTGTCTTTACTCTTCAGACCTTTGACAAAATGTGCCCAACAACTTCCACTGGCCTGAGCAAAACCACCGCTACTTCAGAAGAGGACACACCCCCAGGAGGATCGGGTAAAAACACTATTAAATACAAATGCCCGTCGGAGAAAAGCCAGAAAGACTCCTTTTCCAGCCGAATCTCCTTCTCCTCGGGCCGGGCAGACCGGCAGGGACACAGTGCCATCAGCTGGGCACTGAATCCACCGGCACAGCGCTTTCCCACCCGAGGGCAGGGGCTCCACACAACCCCATCCTTCCCCTGCAGAGCCTGTGCCTGCCCTAGGGGAGCAGGGCAAGGCAGCACAAAGCTAGGATTAGGAGGTTTTGAGCCCATTAGAAGGGCAGCAGCTAATCCTCGCTGCGAGGAGCTTTAGGGACCGCGTGTCCACCTGCTCCTGTTACCTGGAGATCGGCTCATGTGCTGCCGTGGGCTGGCAGGGTTAATGCTCTTCAGAGGAGCTAGGCTGCTGGACAGCCCTGTTTTGGGCTGAAAACGGTGCTGATAACCCAGGGGTGGTTTTTAGGGCTGAAGAGGGCTTGCACAGCACCAAGTCCTTTCCTGCTTCTCACGCCGTCCCGAGAGCGAGGGGGTGCACAAGGATTTGGGAGGAGGCACAGCTGGGAGAGCTGATCCCGACTGACCAGAGGGATATTCCAGACCATATGGTGTCAGGCTCAGCACACAGAGCTGGGGGGAGAAGGAGGAAGAGAGTGTGTTTGGAGCAATGGCCTTTGTCTTCCCAAGCCACCTGTGATGGAGCGCGGCTCACCTGGGAATGGCTGAGCACCTGCCTGCCCGTGGTGGGTGAATTCCTTGCTTTGCTTTCCTCATGTGTGGGGTTTTCCTTTCCTTAATAAACTGTATTTATCTCATCCCATGAGTTTTCTCACTGTTACCCTTCTAATTCTCTCCCCAATCCTGCTGGAAGGACAGGAGCTGCATGGGGCTTGCTGCTGGCCAGGGTTAAATCAGCGACCCCCTAGCAGAGTCTGCCATGGAGGCAAAAGCTTCTGCCCACAATTTGATTTGGGACCCCTTAAAAAGAAATGAGAGGTCCACGTGACAAGCTGGAGAAATAGTACTCCTTAATCTTTAATGGCCAGAGGAGTGCAGCTGACTGTACAGCCCAGCAAAGTGCAGACAGCCTTGAAAACCTCATNGCACAGCTGGGAGAGCTGATCCCGACTGACCAGAGGGATATTCCAGACCATATGGTGTCAGGCTCAGCACACAGAGCTGGGGGGAGAAGGAGGAAGAGAGTGTGTTTGGAGCAATGGCCTTTGTCTTCCCAAGCCACCTGTGATGGAGCGCGGCTCACCTGGGAATGGCTGAGCACCTGCCTGCCCGTGGTGGGTGAATTCCTTGCTTTGCTTTCCTCATGTGTGGGGTTTTCCTTTCCTTAATAAACTGTATTTATCTCATCCCATGAGTTTTCTCACTGTTACCCTTCTAATTCTCTCCCCAATCCTGCTGGAAGGACAGGAGCTGCATGGGGCTTGCTGCTGGCCAGGGTTAAATCAGCGACCCCCTAGCAGAGTCTGCCATGGAGGCAAAAGCTTCTGCCCACAATTTGATTTGGGACCCCTTAAAAAGAAATGAGAGGTCCACGTGACAAGCTGGAGAAATAGTACTCCTTAATCTTTAATGGCCAGAGGAGTGCAGCTGACTGTACAGCCCAGCAAAGTGCAGACAGCCTTGAAAACCTCATTAATTATGCTCTCTTCCCAACTGCAACTGGCCTCTCCACTGGAGTGTGCCAGCTCATCCCTCCCTGAAGGGGAGAGCTCTTATTTTCTCTTCTCCTCTTACCCTCTGCTGCATGAAAAAAACAGGCAGCTGCAGACCCTTTTTTGCAGGTGTGCTTGCTGTTATGCTTGGTGAAAAAAAACCTCCCTTAGTCTTCTTCTCCCCTCTTTTTGTTACCTCTGCTCCTCTACAGTTTGTCTCTCCACTGCCTATCTTCTTTCTGCTGCTGACTGGCTGCAGGGCTTCTCAAACCTGGTTTTAAAATGTAAAGTGACTTCTGGACTATGTGGCTCTGGGCCAAGCCTTCACAGGCAGTGGCTAAGAAAATGTACTTATTCCCTGCTCCCCAATGTGGGTCAAAGCTTATTCCAATAGGTGCTTTGGCAGGAGAGGAGCAACTCCAGAACCTGACAGAGTGATGTGATTTGAAGGACTCTCAGGCTTCAGCTTCATGGGTGGGTGACTCCTGAGCAATGCACATGGAGTGGGTCTTTTTGTTTCCAGCAGCTTTCATGAACTCCTCTGGCTATGCTTAATTAGAGCCCTGTATGTGGATACATCCTACTTTTACAAAAAAATCCTCTCTCCTGAGGAGTTTCTCTGTCTCTCAGGGGTTGTTGAGGGAACTTTCCAGCCTGACCAGGCAAGAGTCTCTCTGGGAGTCACACTCCCACTACGCCAAGTCTTAAGTGCTGGGACTGAGGTTGTTTCACAGCAGACAGTGAGAGAGGTCAGAAAAGAAAGAAACTCACAGTAGTTAAGTGAAATTGAAGGCCAAACTCTGCCTGGGTCCTTTTGAAACTTACCCAACAGAGTCAGTAGTAGGAAAATTAAATTCACAGCAGGGCAGTGTCCCACACATGGCACAAGCCTGGCCAAGGCACTGATGTGTTACCAGAGCAGCACAGGGCAATGGATGGCTTGAGCCAAACTGATTTTACCAGGCTTGGATATTCCCTTTTATCACTCCCACAGCTCATATAATTTAATGACAGGCTGATTATCTAGGATGGAGGATGCCTATTTTCTGGCTACCATGAAATCTGTATCAACTTGTGGCGCAGAAAGGTTGTTTTCTGCAGGCTTAGATGTACCCAAAACATGCACCACCTATTTGCCCTGCAGCCACATGCAGGTTTTGTCATCACTCTACTGCTCTGAACAGGACTGTGGCCCAGACACAGCTCTGAGTGTCTCTGATACCTCTGGTGCCAGGGCATGGAGTGGGAGCTGGGAAGTCCAGAAGTTTGTCTCAAAAGGGAAACACACTCAGACAATGGAGCTGGCTTAAAATATGGGTGTGAAATGGTGTGTGGTACACAAGGGAAAGTCATGGATGGTGGCAATATCAAGAGTATGAAACCTAGGGATACAGAAACAGGAAGTGGGAGAGAAGAGAAATGTGGAATTTAGCAGTGCAAGACTCTGGAAGAGCACAAGCTGTTTAACTGGTAAGCTTAGGTATGGTTCTCTGTCACTTCTGGAATTTTTTTAAGCAGATAACCTTTGTAAGAACATGAGGAGTACCAGGAGCATGTAGAGGTGTTGTCAACAAACCCACAAAATGAATCTGCCTGGGGCAGGGTGTTTATGTCCTCAGGAAGAGGCTGTGGTTCAACACCAGGTCAGAAATATTCTCCTCCAGGAGCTACAGGGCTCCTGTGGGGCAGCCTGTCCTGCATCTGTTGCCTTCCCAGCTCAGTGTGACTACAGGAATCAAGTTTCCTACCCAGGCAAACAGCAAAACTTCCAAATCCAAGTGCTGTGACTGACAAAGGAGGTGCTCCACGCCACATTTCTTTTCTTATTGTTTTTGCTTTCCCTGAGAAATACCCAAAGCTTGAATTCCAGGGAGCAGAGGGCAGAGAACCAGCACAGACACTCTGCTACCTGGCACAGGATGTGTCCTTAATGGATTCAGACTCCAAGTTTTTCTGTCACATTGATGATGTCAAGTTGGGGTTGTGGAGAAGAAGATTTTATCCCACCCACCCTGATTTATTATGTACTAAATTATGATGGTGGTTTTTACATCAGTCTCACTAAACTCCTTTCATCCCTCCTTGCAGTTCCACTGGAGACAGATTTACCACTGCCTTACAGTGCTTTAAATGAAAAAAATACTATTTTTTAAAGATTCAAACCCTCGTTTGACGCCACATTTATACCAGGCATGAAGGTAGCCCTAAGGGAAGAGCAACTAAAATCTCAGGATTTGGGTTTTTTTTTGTGTCATCCCACAAGTTTTCTCACTTTTCCTGTCCTGATTCTCTCCCCCATCCAGCTGGTGAGTATGTGGCTGTGTGATGGTTGGTTGCCAGCTGGGGTTGAACTACAATATGTGGATAAAGCCAGAAAGGCAGTGGAATTTAATGGGAATTCCAGGGGAGGAAAGCCAGTTGCACCAGTCTCAAAACACATTTTACTCTCCTCCCTTTCTAACTGGAAGACTACTAAGAAAATCCACGAAGAATCAAAGCTCTACTACACTACATATACATTCATAACACACAGTTCTTATCACAAAGCTGTGCTTGTGTGGAGATTTTAATTTTAAATAGGTGCAGAGCCCACTGTAGGAACAATAAAGCAGATCTGAGAGCCACAGCCTTCTCTGCAGGCAATGAATAAAACCTCACTGTCTCCTTCGGTGCAATGAGTGATTCAGAGAACTGAGGGAAAGCCTGTTTGCCTCTGCCCACAGTCCCCTGTTCTTGCTGTGCAGCAGAAGAACTTCACAACTCTTCTTTCCTCGAGTTTGTGACAGAAACACCTCATTAATTACGTTCAAAGACAACCAGCCGTCCAGCAGGCTGACTTCTGAGGCTTTGCTTTCATCAAGGTAATGAAGTGATAAACAAGCATTGTCATGATCTCTTAGCCCACTCACAGCGAGTCCCTGCTGTGCAGCTCAACCATTTTCAGGTAGTTTGACGGGAGAAAAGCCTTTGTTGTTCTCAGATTATTTCAGGTCCCACACACGGAGGCTCTTCTCTCCAATCTCCCTGTGGGGGGCTGGCTCAGACCTGCTCAGAACAGGGAAAAATAGGGAAAACGCAGAAAAGAGGGGCCTTCTGGGGGTGGTTTAAGCAGCCCAAAAAAGGCCTTTCCAAAGGGATCTGGAGCTGCAGAGGGAGAGGGGCTGGCTGGGTTGCACCTGAGCAGCTCCAGTGCCTGCAGCAGTCGCCACAGGCTCTGGCCCTTCTCAAAGCCAGCACGAACAAAATTTTCTGTGCCATAAAGGCCTTCTTCCTCCCCTGTTATTTGGTTAGCTTGGGTTCTCAGACAGAGATTTTGTATCATTTTTAACCACTTCCAAGCCTTCTTCCACACGGAAATGCAACAAGCTGCTGCCTCCTCCTCTTGCATTAAATAGATTTATCTGGCACTGCAAATAAATGTAAAGTGCTGCAGTCCAGCTATTGTTTGAGGAAAACACAACAACAGCCTTATCTTATGCCTGGAGCAGCAAGAACAGGATGTTAATGTTCTATTTATTGTGACTTTCAAGATAGTAAGTGCTTTCAGGAGGTGGCCAGGTGAGGCTAGCTCTAGGTTTATGCTTCAGGTGTTAAGTGTAAGGAAGCACTATGTTTGGTGGCAGAAGAAAGCTGCTTTGGGGAAAAAAAAATCTCTCCTTACAATTCTAACCTTTGTTTTAAAGGAAAAAAAAAAAAAGATAAATTGATGCACCTAATTCAGCACCCTGCACAAAGACAGATAAAATGCAATTTCTACTTGTATTATTCTGTCATTGCCCAAGCTGGTCCATTATTGGGTTTAGGAGCCTGAAGTATTTCTTCCTCCTCCAGCTTTTTGCCATTGTTTCCTTTGGTGACATTTCTTTTTGGCCCAAAACATGCTAAAAGTGTTAACATTGAATATATTCTTTATCCCCTCTGGCACCACCACCTGTGCCAGGGCCTCACCACCCTCAGAGGGAAGAATTTTCTAACCTAATCTAAGCCTGCTCTGTGAATCTAAGCCAGTGTGAAGCTGTTCCTGTCACTTTAGGTCGTTGTAAATTGTCTCTCTCCATCTTTCTTGTCAGCTCCTTCATGTGTTTGGATTAGATCTCCTCAGAGCCTTCTCCCCTCCAGGCTGA
>VZRX01012942.1:0-13710 GCA_013398075.1 Notiomystis cincta | reverse complement strand
TTCTCTAAAACCGTTGACACCCCCCATTCAGCCCTGGTGAGGCCACATCTGGAGTGCTGTGTCCATTTTGTGGCTCCTTGGTAAAAGAAAGATAAGGAACAAGGAGAGGATCCAGTGAAGGGTTATTTTAGAGGATTGGAGCATCTCTGTTATGAGGAATCTAGGCCTGTTTAGCCTGAAGAGATGACTGAGGGGGGGATCTCATTGATGTATACAAATGTCTTAAGGGTGAGGGTTGAAAAGACGAGGTCAGGCTCTTTTCAGTGGTGCCATGACAGGACAAGGGGCAAGGGGTGCAAACACAGGAAGTTCCATCTGAATATGAGGAAAAATTTATTTACTCTGAGGGTGACAGAGCACTGGAACAGGTTGCCCAGAGAAGTTGTGGAGTCTCTTTTTCTGGAGACACATAAACCAACTCAAGGTCAAAACCGTGTGTAGTCTGGTCTAGGTAAACCTGCTTTAGCAGGGGGTTGGACCACATGGTCTCCAGAGGTCCCTTCAGCCCCAGCCAGGGCTTGGAGTATTCTGGGATACAGGAGAGCTGGTACCAGACCCTACCTGAACCCAGGGGCAAGAACTTCAAATACAATGATAAGAAAAGGGAAAGGAAGAAGAAAAGAGCAGCACCTTACCTGATCTTTGTTTATCTTCCCTACTCAATAATTTTCTCCATGTTAATTTTTCCACTTTATCTACAAAGCCAAAAAAATATCTCCAAGGCAAGCTTCACACCTGCCATCACCATTATTCTTCCCTTTACTAACTCTTTTTAAATCTCAGATTGGGCACAAGGGGAAGAGAAAATTGTAACCATCAGTAATTGTTTTTGGGCTGTTTCCTTATCAGAGATGTAAATTGCATCATATGAGCCTACATGTAATATTTTTTATTAATTTTCAATGTTACAGTAATCAGGTTAAAACAATAAGCTGGGATACTCAATGCCATCATCTAATGTGATGTCTCAGCCCTGTAATTGTAACAAAAGGCAGGGTGAGAGGTATTGTGAGTTGTTTTAAGTCGTCCTTAAATAGAAGAGGAAATAAAACACAGATTTTTTTTTGTCTTGCCTTTTTTGTAGTAAACAGCAGAGCAAATGTTCTTCTAACCTAAATGGGAATATAAAACGAGTGCTGTATCATAGCAACAGCCAGAGGTTTGTCTCAATATTTGAATGATTATGAACATCCTTGTTAAGTGTGTAGTATACTGCTATGTCATAAGGAAAACCTAGTAAATTACTGCTATAAAAGTGAGCTGTTGAAGCTGAATATCCCAGGTTCCTTAATGATGGTATTTATTCAGCACTGCTAGAGTGAATTCTTATTCCCAGGCATCCTTTTTAATGACAGAAGACTGATCATAAGAAGATGAATATTAAGTCCTGATATACTGGGAGCAAAAACTCTCAGATGTATTTTAAAATTGTACTTCACAATTTTTTAAATCAATGTGCAAAGTAACCTTTTTCAGGAATAATTTTTCATGTCTACCACTCAAACTGAGTGAATTGTCAACAACCTGTAATGAGGAAAGCTTGTTTTATTGACTTTTGTGGCAAAAATAGCATCTTTTTTAGCGTTTCATCTGTATTCGTCCAGAGCAGGGGTTGAGTGGTAAGTCGGATTTTGTTTTTCAGATGATTTCTTGCACCAGGCTACTTAAGCCTGTTCTGTCCAGTTCTTAAATATTGTGTGTTGTAACCAAGCAACGTGACTAACGTTTTGAAAAGCACCTGAGCAGGTTCTTACACCGGGGCTGCATTCACAGAAAAATGTGCTGCTACAAAACGTGCCTCGCAAAGACACCGCTGGCCAGGGAAGTCACTCGTAGCGCCGTGGGATGAGCCCCGTGCACAGCAGGACAGGTATTTCTGTGCTGATGTGTTTGTGTGTGCATGTGTGTGTAGAAGCAGGGCTTTTGAGGGGGAAGCATAAAGTCTCATCAAGGCAGAGAAAGAACTGCTACAGCTGGTCAGTGAGACACATGGGGGGGAAGGTATCTTAAAAAAGACAGTAACACGACCATGGGTTGAATGAAGTACTTGTATTAGTCTAGGACCCAAAGTAATGAACCTAAATGGACAGCAGGCTTCATTTGTGTGCTGACACTCCCTGCCACAAGCAAGTTGTTTTAATCAAGGCAAAAAATATTCAGTAGGAAGACTTGAGAGTATTCCATCTTTCCAGGACAACCTTCTTACTGCCTGAAAAATGGAAATGCTTGTGAGGAACATGGAGAATGCAGCTGAAATCACCTAACACAGCTCATTACCCTCCAGATATACTTGAAGAAACAGGAAGGATTTTTGAGATGTGCCTTTAATCTGTAGGAATAGGTAAATATTTCCCAATGATGAAGCCTGACTGGGAAGAGCCACTTATTCCAGCTGTGACCACACTTCTCCTTGTTCGACTCGAAGAGCTACCAAACAAGGGAATTGTTCTTCAGTGGGAAGTTCGGAGGAAGAAAAAGCATCCCCATTCTTTAGCCCCAGCAGCTTAATAAATTTTCCCCTAAAACTTCATGAGAGCTGGTACTCTGACCACATCAGACTAGTTAGGGCTTGGCAGCACCCCCACAGTTAGCCCGTGAACACCACTGTAGCAAGGGAACCTCACCAATTCATCCCATTTTGGTGCTGAGTGCCAGTCTCTAAATTCTAGTCTATGAATACCTCTGTTTTGTGAAATACTGATTGCTGGATTTGGGTTGGCATGAACTGGCTGCTCAGGGTTGGCTTTCTCTGTGGCAAAATGTTTTGGGCTAAATCTGTTCCATGTAGAGTATGTGGAGTAGGCACTGCTTAGGCAGCACGGACAGCTGGGGTCCATAGGGAAGCAGTAGGACTTCAATGGGACTTGGGTCCTTCTGTCTTTTTAAAATATAGTACTGGGGCTCCTAAAGTGCTTTGAAAATTGTGTAACTTCCCCAAAGAGAGGAAAGATTTTAAATAAGGCACTTTGAGCTAGGGTATTTTGATCTGATTCTAAACTAAAACATATTGATTTTGCTAATGATGTGGGCCAAAGTCATCTAATATGCTCCTTTGTAGAAGGTCTGAGACATACAGAAAAACTGTAGGGGAAGATAATAGAAAGGCTAAATAGGCTATGCATGGAATATCTTAATTTTGCTACAAGCTGGGCTAATTAACTCTAATTCCTATTAATGAAAGGGTGATAAATAAAGCAACATTCAAGCTCTTGTCTCTTATTCTTTCCTTGCTTCAGTGCTGGTATTAATCTATTGTCTTTCTCCCCTAATTTCCATAAGTGTAAGAGAAGAATTTGGCCCTTTCATTTTAAGGAAGAAATCCTTGAAATCAGAGCTCTACTCTGGCAATGAAAACCAGTAAAAGACAACTTCCCTGAACTGGTTTCTGGAGGTTCCCGAAGATGTTATGCCCCTTGGAAACAGCTTGTCTGCACTGTAATATTACTTCTTTTGGAAAAATGGGCATGTTCATTTTTTCTGAACATGAAAATTTGACATGTTTGAGACAAGTTTCTTTTTACTAAAAAACCATCCTCTCCCCTCAAATTGCTATTGTAGAGGTAGATTTTTCTTTAAATTAAAATGAGACTTTCAGAGTGCCCCTCTATTGTGTAATAGCAGTGGATAATGGCCTGTAGTCCTTTGTCATTGAAAAATACATGCTTTCAGCTGAAAAGATGCATTTTTCTTATCCTTGGTCTCTCTTCT
This sequence comes from Notiomystis cincta, assembly GCA_013398075.1. Taxonomy (NCBI): domain Eukaryota; kingdom Metazoa; phylum Chordata; class Aves; order Passeriformes; family Notiomystidae; genus Notiomystis; species Notiomystis cincta. Next base: position 10,002 of record VZRX01012942.1, on the reverse strand, counting down.
CAGCCACTATGAAATCTGAGAAATGATGCAGCAGATGCTGAGCTGAAAACTAGAAGACATATATGATTTAAGTATCAGCTGCCTGGTATTTACTGTTCTTTTAATTCACTATGATAGAAGACTTCAGCTGTGCAAATTAAAATAGAAATCTTTAAAAAAATCAAAATTTTTGTTTCTTCTTTTTTCCCAGCTATTAAAAAAATATTCAAAACTATATATTCTTTGTAAATTAAAATCAATATATATTTTATTACACTTTTTTACATGTTAATTTTGTTGTTGCCAGGGGCAACTACAGAAGAAATAAACACAAACAGCCAGTGTGTTCCATGCAAAAATTCTCTTTGTTACTGTGTAACTGGTACTGGGTAAAACGTTTGGGAGGATAAACTCATCATCATAAATTGGCCAATTCTTGGTTCTGTTCACAACAGCCTCAGGGTAAAACAGATTCCAGGGAGATTCCAGGGAGACAAAAGGGCTGCTGGGCTACATTCTACCTTGTTTCCTCATGGGAATTTTGGAATGAGGAGGAGTTTTATAGTTGATGACATCATCTCTATACCAACACGATGATCACCTGCATTGTTTAACCATGGGCCATTAGCTATTGCTTAGGAATGTTTTAAAAATTAAAATCCTGGACACCACTGCTGTGTGGGTTTTCTTGAAAGTCACCCTTCTATATAAAGAGTCATATTAAGGAGTCAAAATCATTAATTTGGCTGTGCTACAGTTAAACACTCTGTAGGTTTTATAAGGGAAGATTCCATCACGTACTTTGGTGATTGCATTTTCTTTTGATCTGTTCTCCTGAAACTGCTACAGTCACTACACCTATTTGGTTTCAGTGCCACTACTCACCCCTATAGCTCAAAAGAAAGAGTCCAAGGAATGATGATTTATAAAGCTGAAAATTCATTTGAATGTTCACCAAGAAATACATTATAGTCTTTGCACTTCCTGTTTCAGATTTGGTTTTAGGGTACAATCTAACCTGAATGCATTAAGGACAGACTATTTTTCCCACTCAATTCACCTTTTCAAATTTTGAGCACAGTCTCCACTGCAGAAATGAGCAGCCCAACAGTATTTTTTACTGATATCAGAAAAGGCAATGCCTGAAGCGGTTGCAAAGATCAATGAAGCAGCTTTGGAGAGATGACTAACATAAAAATTTCAACTATGGAAAGGAATGAAGCTATTGAAGAGGAAAAAATTCATACTAAGGAACCAGAGACTTATAAAACAAAAGGTTCAGATCCAACTCTATTGAAAATACATTAAAGTCATCATGACTTTTCTGTAGGCTACAAAGAAGGCTTAGGATTCAGTCTGTTACACTGTTGATAAAAGTCACTCCTCCATGTATAAATAATCAAATGTTTTAAGAAAGAAGAAATATTTTGCAATATTTTAGTGCTCTCTTGAGGCATTCTCACATCCTCCATGTGTAGATAGATTTTCCCCTCCTTTTTTCTACCACACACCTGATAGTGTCCTGTTTTATCCATTGCATGATAAGAGATTATGTTGCTGTGATGGTTAATTGCTTGTAGTCGAGGGTAAAAATACCCCTGTGTATTTTGGAGCTGGATGAGTTAAATTTAACGGGTGTGTAGCTGACAGGCATGCACAGGATAAGCGCTTTTATTACGAACTTCTCAGCGCCACTCAGTTCACAGTGTGCTCCACAAATATTGGCAAGGAAACGTGTCATGTGCCAGGGAATGAGTAATAGAGATTTGTGTGAAATATGGATGCCAGGGAATGTCTAATTATAGCTCATGAAAGACCAAACAATAACCAATAACAAAACCCAACAGAATCATTCCCTCAAACCAAAGGTGGATTAATGATTTTTGCAGACAACTGACAATACTAATAGTCACTGAAATTCCTATGTGGTCAAGAACCCATGGGTAAAGAAATGGCCTAGATCTGTGGAAAAGAGGTTCTTGTCATGACAGAATGCAGGATGAAATCATCTTTACTTATGCAAAAGGCATTCCAACGTCTTAAATATAAAACTGTGTGTTAAGCTGTGTTGGAATCAGGGAAGGAGCAGCTTTTCCCCAACTAAAAAAAATAAATCTGACTTGTACTTCCAACATTCAAAATAAGGCAGCAGATGGAGTTGCTAGGAGACAGAAGGCAAAGAACAAGAGCATGAATGTGCTCTAGTGTCTCTACACAATAGCAAAGAGTAGATGAAATGAGCCAGGGCTTTAGATCTCACCATCAGCTATGACTGTTACCAGTGATGAAATGCAGTCTTTGTACTAACCAGGTAAATGTTAAATCTGAACAATTTTAATAAGAGGATCTATGAGAATTACATTATGTGATATTTAATGCTGCTCTGCAGGCAACCCTTGTTAACCAGGGAATTACAGTATAATTTGGATAGGAGGGACCTTGGGGGTCTAGCCCAACCTCTTGCTTAAATCATGACCAGCTCTGAGGTCAGACCAGGATGCTCAGGAATTTTTCCAGTCATCTCTTCCATGAATGGAGATGGCATAACCTCTCTGCTCAACCTGCTCTTCCTGACAGTGCTCATGGGAGGAAAGGTTTTCCTCTCATCCTCCCTGAACCACTCTTGTATCAATTTGTGCCTGCTGCCTCTCAGCCTCACACCTCTCACCGTGGCTCCCTCTCCTTACTGACATTCCTGGAGATACTGAGGGCTTCTGTCATGTCCCTCCAGAGCCATCTCTTCTCCTGACTGAACAAGCTCCAATCCCACAGCCTCTCTTCATGGGACAAATAGTCCAGCCACAGTAATCCTGTCTGCCCCTGCTGAACTCATCCCTATTTATTGCTGCTTCCTGTACTGAGGACCTAAAACTGGACACTATTATTCATGTGACCTAAAAAACGCTGACTCTTCCCCTGTCAGTACAGTTCTGGATGATGTCAGCCACCTTTGGCATCTTTTGCCAAGGTGCACTGTGGCTCATGTGTAGCTCATGCCTAATTTTGAACCCCCCAGCACAGGAGGTCAGCAATAGCCTGCTGCCACTCCAGGGATTTTTGTTGACTAGCCAATATAAGTGCAAGGAGAGAGTGCAAGGTGAAAAGAGTAACAGGGTCATGAGCAGCACTGGTGAAACGTGAAGTGAAAGTGAGGCCTGGCTGAGAAGTTGTCTTGGGAAAGGTGAAATGGATGAGGAATGAAAGAAGTGTCAGTAGGCTTTGATTATAACACACTTAGAGTAAGAAAGATTTAGTCACAAATAATTTCCTGGTAGAAGAAACTCAGATAATTTTACCAACACTGGATAAGAAACCATCATGAAATGGGCTTTGCAAAATAGGTTAGAGAACAAGTTTAGAATATAGATATTAGAATATCCATTGAATGTGCAACTTCTTCATCTACTTCTTTATGATAATTCTAATTGGTGAAAAAAATGAAAAAATCTATCCAGCTATAGAAAAATACTTATATTTAATAATAAACATAATAAGAAAAGAGTTTATCAATTATAGTATTATGAGGTCATCAGATTTTGAGACAGATGTCAGTAGAACTAAGAAATATGGTGAGCAATATCTAAGTACTTAATTGGTTCTATGAGTGGAGAAAAATTGCCAAAGAAAAAAGTTTGCTGGAAAAAAACACTGGGTAAAAGGAATAAAGTAGTATAATTGTTATGTGAATTTTAATAAATTACTTGAATAACTATCAATTATTAGTTTAAATATTTAATCCAAAAGCAATTTGCAATAAATTGTCACTTAATGTGAAAAATAACTCATAAAACTACATTGCCACTTTTAAATAATTTATTGAATGTAGATGATGTCTACTAGTCCTCTGTAGAGTTCAGAGTTATCATCTAATCATAGTTTTTAATGATCAAAAAAAACCCCCAACCCCTGAACTATGTGTTTTTGTTCTTATGCAATAGGGTGTTGCAGGTAATCACAGAGTTTACATATAGAAAAGCGAAAAATAAAACCCAAATAAAAGTAAAAGTAGATAAAATTACAACATTGTTTGCAGATCCTAGAAAATGCAGATAATAAGGCATCTGGACAGAACCACAGGAAGGGCAGAAATTAGAAACAGGCATTGGGGTGAAAGTGGACAGTGATTCCAGGAGGAGTCACCAAACAAGAAAAAGTAGGGTGTGCATACAGGAATCTGTACACAGCACAAAGCCCCAGGGCAATGCTGGTTAACCAAACCTGATCTACAGCATTCAGCACAGGCTCTATCAGTGCTGCAGATTAAAATAAAAACAGACAACACCTCCCAAAAAAACAGACAAGTGAGTAAGTAGGGCATTCAGTGCATGACTGGCTGATACAAGTTCTCAAGCTGAGACTTAGCAGGAAATGAGCTTCAAATAAGCTTCAGTATTTGGCAAAACCAGTATTTTCTCAGTTGCAGCTTCTCTGGGTTTGGCTTGCACACAACCTCTGTCGGAAAGGATTCAGCAGGGAAAGGATAACTGTGTCTGTGCTGGTCCCACCACCTGCTCTAAGGATGGATTCCCGCTTCTCCCGTCAGTGAATTGTGTTCTACAACGTGCTGCACGCCCCCTCGAGCAGCCTGGCCCTATCTATAGCACTTGGATATGACAGATACAGCAGCCATCCCTTGCAGCCACTTACTCCCAGGCATCTTAAACACTGGTGTATTTGTGCAGGATGCCAAGGGTGTGTTTGCATAAGGAGTTATGTATTATGACAGCTCACTGCCTGCTAGGAAGGGGTTTGAAGGCTGGGCCAGGTGGAGGTGATGGGAACTGGCTTGCTTCCACCCAATGCTTATTGGAGCAGACCCTGAGATGGTTTTGCCATTGAGTCATTTCCAGGTTTTAGCTGGGTGGATACCAAGTTGCTCCATGAAGGATCCAGCATGTGCACGTGGGCAATAGGAGCAGGCCCAACTGACAGCTCAGATGGACCCAGAACTGATGTTTGCCAGGTACTTTAACTCAGTCTTGCTGCCTGGCGAGCCTTCAGAGTGAAAATAGGCACAGCTCAGCTAGGAAAGCTAATGTTCACAGTCTTTGCTGCAGCACGGAAACCTCCTTTCTGCTAAGTTTCAAGTCTCTTCATCCAGAGTACTATAAATATTTACAATGTTTTCCCATGTGCCTATACAATGTAAATACCAAACTTGTAGAGAAATAATAAGATTCAGTCCAAGGACATGCCTTTTTAATAGTATAAAATAGTATAAAAATAAATAGCTGATAATATTCCTGATCTTATTATCCAGGGACATTATATCTGTGCTTTAAAAGGCAGAAATTCTAGGATGAAATTAGATAAGAAAAAACATGAACTGGATGGTGAGAACACTTTGTGGTGTCAGCATACTTTGTGAGTGGAACAAGAGTCCTGAGTGCTCAACAGAAGTTTCACCAAGTTAGATTTGAGGGGAAGAGCAAGGCTCTGCACCTTCTTTGTGTCTTGGCTGAAGGAAAGGTAAGCAGAAAGCAAAGCATGGACTAAAACTTCCCTCAGTGCACTGCAGTTCAAGAGTTCCTTGATGCCTTTGCAGCTGTGCAAAGGTGGTGTAGGTTTTCCATTTCTTTCCTGAGGGTGACAGTGGTTCTGTGCATTGAGCTGGCATTTAAAGCCAGACTGACTAGCACTTCATGGTATGGCACCACCAAGCCAAGCACAGCACCTGAATTGGCACAGCACGTGCTCTATGAGTCTCTGTGTGCCTTGCTTCTTTTTGCAAAGCCTTTTTCTACTTGTCATGTACTACTACAAGTCTCCTCCTGAAGACAGTTTTTTTCCTTCAGGGTGGGCACACTCTTAATTTTAAAAGTTGAAATCATAACATGGAGTTCTTGTCTTTGCTTTTTTCTTTATAGTTTCAGCTCATACTCAAGCATTGAAAAACTAAGATTCAGATCACTACTCTGCTGGGGGGAGCTCAAATCCCCCTCTCCACATCCTAGATAAATCCTTTCTCTACCAGGCTACTTTGGGTTCAGATACTCCTTCCTTCTGTTTCTGGAGCTGTGCCACTGTACAATACTGCCAGTTGTTCGTTTCTCTGCATGACTTGTAGCCCCATGGTTAGATTACCTTCTCAGAGAAGGGAGATGTGGATTTGAGTCTCCAGATGGAATGTGTCCCAGGCCCTGGTGAATGTCCTTATATTTGTATAATTTGACACAGAGTGAGTAACACCTTCATGATCTTTGCCTTTGGAGGTACATAAAGAAAAGTTACAAAGTTTACTGCTGTTTTTATGTAACCTCACTTTAATGCAGTTTGTCTCATTTTTAGATCAAGTACTGGATTGGGATCTTTGTGAAGGTGAAGCAGATGGAAGGCATCAGGTTATAGCTGGTGTGACACTTGGGATATGTGTGGGAAATCAATCCTCATAAAGCTAATTAAAACCAAACAAGTAGGTGACTGGTGAGTCTATGTGAATTTGGGGTAGGGAGCATAAATCAGACTTGTTCTTGCAATGTTGGATACAGAGCCACATATTCATTTCCAGCACTGCTTCCACCTCAGGCCCTTTTAGGTAGAAGGAAAACGGATCCGTTCCGAAGGATGTCTCTGTTCGTCTTTCGCTTCACATGCACATCTCTGCTGTGTCTGTGGCACTTGGCACGTGGCAGTCTGTCATCATTCCACAGCTTGGCTTCCTGTGGTGTGAAATCATTAGCTGATTTAGACTTGTCAGGATTAGCTCTGCTCCGTGGTGCAGTGGGGAGACGTCCCTGTAGAGGCGAGTTCAAAAGCAGTGCTGCCACCTAGACAGCAGAGGCCACGTCAAGGGGCACTGGCAGATTGGGACACAGACTTTTCCCTCCTCTGACCATCTTTGCACAGTGTTCAAGATATCTCTATTATATTGTCAATTTCTTGTGATTCTTGCTGGAAGCAAAACTTGCTTGGGGTCCCCTACATTTCTTAAATTTGTGTATTCTCTATGTTGTTGTCACGAGTTGTTATATGGGTGTGGCAGTTTAATGAAGATGTGGTGAGGAGGTAATGGGTGAAACAACTATTTCATAAGGCAGCAAGAAATGCTGTAAGATGATCTTCTGTCTTTCATTAGAGTCTAGTGTGTTACTTGTCAGTGAAAATGCCATTGCAGAGCAGGTTCATACAGGAAATGAAACTTCAGTGAAAGTAGATGTCAGATAAAATCAACATTCAATTTAGCTCACTCTATGTAAAAGGAAAATTTCCACATCAGTTTGGGCTCAGGGACATGCGAAATCTTTGTGGGTTTGGGGTTTAAATGAAGGCCTATCTGAAATGGCTGTTAATATGCTTTAGTGATTCAGTGTACTAAAACTAAATTTATCTTCTAATTAAATGAAATAGTCAAAACCTAGCATTTAATCTATTTTAATGAATTCCTAAAGAAGGGGCAGTGTTTAATAGCCTCTTTTGACTTAGTTGTGGTAAGAATGATAAAGGAAAGGATTTTAAAACTAGTGGGTCTAAATGATTTTTTTTTTTCATTTCCAAGTGCAGTTGAAATAATCCTTATATGTTTCAAAGTAATTTTGAAGGTGATGGAAACAGGTTTTTAACCTGGCCAATTGGATAATCTCAGAAAGGGATAATGATATAAAATTACCACTCCCTCCTCCAACACAAAGCAATTATTAAAATTTGTCAGCCTGACTGCTTGGGATTTCATCTGACTTCTTACTGCAGAGGCAGTGAACTTTACCAGAAAATTCAAATTAATAAAGAGTGCTTATTTTTGCTGCTGAACTTGATGGTCAGTTTTGTCTACAGATAGAAAACCCATCTGAAAAGATTATAAAGTGTGGTGATTTAGTAGATGTGCACCTACTCCTTTCCATTCAGCTTGATTAGCCTTTTATACCTCACAATAGTTTGTCTAAAAAATTGTTAAATTTGACGGAGTCTACTCAGCATTTTGAATTTATAACAAAAGCCCATGACATGGAAAGCCCATCTTGGTTTGCTGTAATGCCAACAGCTCCCAAAGCCATGAAATATAATTGACCAAGATACAAAGGAAAACAAAAAAGTCTTGAATCTTGAAAATATTGAACACACCTGCAAACACTGAGGGAAAAAAAAAATCCTTGAACTTTTAATGTCAAAAATGTGCTGGGAGGAGCCTGTTTCTCCTTTCTCCTTGAATGGCACATCCATTCACTCCATTTGCTTTTCTCCCTACTCAAATCAACATTACTGCCCTGCAGGATATAAGCTGGTTTTCACCACTCTAGGTCTCTTGGCTCTTCCACAAGTGTTCTTAATGTTAGGAGTCATACTGATTTCATCCCATTCCTAGTAGTAAACACCACAGATTTTTTCTCATCAACACAGGGATGGTCCTGTGCTTGCAAATTCAGCAGTGCTTCAATCCTCTGGCCAGCTGGCATGGACTAGTCTTGTTCTTACAACTGAAGGCTCATAAACAAGCTTGCTAAATCCCAGCTATCTATTGGGAAATAGTGCATGGCTTTTTCTAACTCTGCTGAGGATTTGTCTGGGAGCTGGTCAGGATCTGAACCCTACCAGGGACAGTTTTACTTCACTAACAACAGAGAAGGCAAAATCACAATGTCAGTGTCAGTCTGCTAATATGGACATAACCAGGTGGACTTCTTTTAAAGATCTTCCTGAATCTCTTCCTGGATCCACAGTCTCCTCTGGAGCTGATGGGGCACCTACTTGTGGGGAATCTTCATCTCCCTCCTCCCAGCCCAGGCAGTGGCAGGACAAGTGCAGAGGAAACCCCTTAAAAAATATTTCTTCGGTATCCTTGTCCTGTCTGTGAAAAAGGGAGGGAAGTCTGACTTGTGTTGTACAGGGACAGTTGTTGCTTCTCTTTTACAGACAGTGGCTTTATTTTCTGTCCCTTTTGGGAAATCAAAAATTTCTCAGGGGTGAGAATCTGAAAAATTTTATCTGGAAGGGAAAACAGCACAGCAGAGAGGCTAATTTTTAGAAGACTAATTTCAACTGACACCTTTGACAATCTGGCAAAATCTTACATGTTTCCTAGTAAAAGATACTATTTCCTTTATTTCAGAAAGAGCAGATCAGCAGCCTGATATTTCCAACCCAATGCAAAGAGATCATTCTGAGAGCTGAGGTGGCACTTAACTTGAGTCCCACGCAAATCTGACTCTCTGAGATTTATTCCTGTAAGCTGATAGCCACAAACTCCAAATCGTGAAACTGAAGAGTAAAAAAAAAAAAAAAAGNAAAGAGCAGATCAGCAGCCTGATATTTCCAACCCAATGCAAAGAGATCATTCTGAGAGCTGAGGCGGCACTTTACTTGAGTCCCACGCAAATCTGACTCTCTGAGATTTATTCCTGTAAGCTGATAGCCACAAACTCCAAATCGTGAAACTGAAGAGTAAAAAAAAAAAAAAAAGTTTCCTGTATTGCAGAATAGCTTGCATAATACCAGGCGTTCAAGATTTCTATTTCTAATTTTATCATAGCCTTTTTTTTTTTTTTTAGTTTTTTTCACACAGCAAGAAAGGCAGAGTGGCCACATCCTTGCATCTTGTGATGAGGTATGTAAGTCAGCTGAGTCCTAGTGTGAAAAAGAAACAAAACGTTTCTAGTTTACCCCAAACACTTCTTTTAATTGTAGTACATTTAATTCATCATGGGGCTGTCAGATTTCAAGCAACAGAATAAACAGGCTTTCAGAGACGCTGATGGCTCCAAGTGTGACCCTTTCTTTTATTGAAACAGTTTTTAGTTCTGTTTGTTTGCTACAGAGTATTTTCCTCAGTGTTCTTTTTATGCTGAACTGAGACTTGGCAATGTTTTCCATTGGAATGTAACACTGTCATGTAAGGTCAAAAGGGAAAATGCCAGTCGGTGTTTCCCAGTGATTGTACACATGAAACGTTATGTCCTTTCACTGAACTCAGCTTTTATTTCTGAGAAATGACTGTTATTTTAGCTTGCATCACTGCAGATATTATTAGTCAAAAACCTATGCATCTATTTATGTCTTATAACCAATAGTCAAAGAAAAATACCTACTAAC
>VZRX01012941.1:0-16926 GCA_013398075.1 Notiomystis cincta | reverse complement strand
TGTGGGATTCAGGAATTCTGTGGAATTTGGGAATTTTGTGGGATTTGGGAATTCTGCAGAGGCACATGGAAGTGGAGAGGTCCTGGTGTGGCAGCTCCAGGATCTGGGAATGCTCCCTCTGGAGCAGCATTCCCAAATTCAGGATGTGGCTTGGAATCCCCCCATTTCCCAGCCCCTCATCCCGGAATTCCATGGATTTCAGGCTGGGAATTCCTTGGCCCCATCGATGTCACCGCTGATCCCTTTGGATTTTCCTGGAAAACCGCTCCGGGCCCGTGGGGAAAAGAGGGAAAAGGGGCTGGATTTTGGGATCATCTTGAATGGAATTTGCTCTTCATGCTGCAAATTCCTGCCTGGAATTTCCCCATTCCACACCCATTCCTGGGAGCAATTCCAAGGAAAAGGCTCTGCCCACCCCACGGTCTTTCCCAGCCCATCCCAGCTCCGGCTCTTCCCAATTCCCAAGGGGACCATCCAATCCAAGGGATTGGACAGGGTCATTCCCAACCTTTCCGGCCTTTCCAACCCCTTTGGAATTCCCAGGGAATGTGTGGCTCCCCCCAGAATTGCCCAAGGCGAGGTTGGAGCAGCCTGGGATCATGGAATGTCATCATGGAATGGGATGAGCTCCCTTCCCGCCCAACCCATTCCATGATTTTATGGGAAATCAAGGGAATGAATCCAAGGTTTTGCTGGATGGGATGGGATGGGATGGGATTTCCATTGTTTTCCTGGGTTATTTCTGGAATTCCCAAAGGACTTTCCAGGGATCTCCTGAAAGAGCCAATTCCAAGGGAAAGGAGGGGAGGGAACGGCCTCGAGCTGGGCCGGGGGATGGAGAGTCAGATATTCCAGGTGGGAATTCCATGAGCTTAGAACTGGCCGGCATCCATGGAATCAATGGATCCTTTGGGAATTCTGGGAGTCTGGAGTTTCTGTGATCCATGGAATCAGTGGATCCTTTGGGAATTCCCTGAGTTTGGGACTTCTCGGGATCCATGGAATCAATGGATCCTTTGGGAATTCCCTGACCTTGGAGCTTTCTGGGATCCATGGAATCAGTGGATCCTGTGGGAATTCTGTGACCTTGGAGCATGCTGGGATCCATGGAATCATTGGATCCTTTGGGAATTCTGTGACAGGATGGGATTTGGTGATTCCAGGATGGAATTTGTTCCCCCTGGGATGGAGTTTGGAATTCCCAGGACTTTGATTTCTTCAGGACCAGATTTGGTCCCTCCAGGATGGAGTTTGGAATTCCCAGGAAGGGATTTGGTGTTTCCAGGATGGAATTTGGACTCCCTGGATGGGATTTGGTGCTCCCAGGATGAATTTTGGTGCTCCCGGGATGGAATTTGGAGCTCCCAGGCTTTCCTGGCGATCCAGCTCTGCCAGGGCTTCTCCCACAGCCGGACCTGGAATTCCAGCTGGGAATCGGGGAGGAATTTTAAGGCCAGGAATTCCCAATTCCCCAACCGGAGCCATGGTGGATCCTCAGGGGGTTCCAGTGGGGATTCCCAGAATTCCAGGTCCAGAGCTTTGGCTGGTCGGGGAATTCCCTTCATTAACAGAGAGAACTTCCCGGATTTAATTCCCGACTTTTTTGGGTTTGGATGGGAGACTCTTCCCATTGGATTTCCTAGGAAAACTGGGAATGTTCCCCTGGAGAAGGGAAGGATCCGGGGAGAGCTTCCAGAACATTCCATGGATTAAAGGGGCTCTGGGAGAGCTGGGATTTGGGAATGGCCGGAGGGGCAGGACACAGGGAATGGCTTCCCACTGGGAAAGGGGAGATCGAGGTGGGACTTTGGGAAGGAATTCCCAGATGAGCTGGAATTCCCAGATTTGCTGTTGCTGCCCCTGAGTTTTCCCAGGCAACAGCGGCTCCCTTGGAATCCCAGGGATCCCGGCAGGATCCAGGGGATCCTTGGGATCCATTCCCAGCCAATCCATTCTGTGATCCCACAAAATCCACAATCCAGGGATTTTTCCTTTCCCAAAGATTCCCCAAACGCCCCAAATTTCCTTTGGGAGCTTCCGCTCGGAATCCAAACAATTCCCAAAGGATTTCCCGGGGCGGGATCGATCCAAGCCCTTCCCGTGGATCAAATCCCACTCCAGGCTCTTCCCAAGGGTTTTTCCAGATCCCGCTCCTTAAATTCCTGTTAAATTTGTGAGGGTCCAAGGAAAGGTTGGAAAACCCTGGGATTGTGGGAAGTGTCGGGGTTGGATCAGGATGGGATCCAGATCATTCCGGGATTCTGGGATTTGGGACACTCAGGATCCATCCAGGGGGATTTTTATGGAATTTGGGGATGGAAAAGGGAAGGGAATCCCAACATTCCCAGCGAAGCCCCAGATCCTGAAATTCCTTCCCAGAGAGAAGTCGGGATGGGGATGAATCCAATGCCAGGCTGGGAGAGCTGGGAATGGAGGGAATTCCCTGGGAAAGGGGAGATCGGGGTGGGATTTTGGGAAGGGATTCCCGTCTGGATGGAATTCCCAGATTTGCTGTGGCTGCCCCTGGATCCCTGGGAGCATCCAAGGAAAAGCTGGAGCGCCCTGGTATGGTGGGAAGTGTCCCTTTGGATGAAATTCCTCTCCCGGAATCCATTCCACAGGGAGACAATTCCTAATTCCAGAGCTTTTTTCCCGAATCCTTCCCAAATCCCGGATCGTGACATTCTCCCAGCGGCTCCCAGCCTATGGAAAACACCTGGAATGACACACAGATAACTCAGGGATCGGGATGGGATGCGTGAGATTTATCCCAGAGTCTCCTTGGAAATGTCCGAGGCTGGGTCGGAACAGGGCTCGGAGCAATCCCGGGATAGCGGGAGATGAATTCCTGCCAGAATCCCGGGAATGATCCGGAGAGCGCTCCGATGATTCCAATGGAATGGCTAAAAATAGGGTTGAGCTGTCAGGCGTTTGCCACTTCTCCCAGGAAAGGCAGAAATCCTGGAAAACCGAAGGGATGGCAGGGAAAGGTTCCTGAGTGGAAAATTCCCGCCTAAAAAACGGGAATTAATGGATAAGGGAGGAAACGTCCCGGATCCGGGCTTGGATTTGGCAGGAAGGGGACCAGGATCAGCTTCTAAAATTCCATATTTTTTTTGGAGGAAAATTTCTAGGGATGAGAATTTATCCTGAATTCCCACCCGCTCCTGGCGGATTCAGGAATGAGGAGATCCAACGGGAAATGGGAGGGATGAAGGAAAACTCGGAATAAGGAAGGCAGGAAGGATTTCATGGACATGCAGGCTGGTTTGTCCCAGTGAGAATTTCTCCCATTTTCCCGGGTTTTTGTGGATCCAGGTGGATCCCATTGATCCCATTCCGGGAGCTGAAGGTTTGGGTGGAGTTCACTGATCCCAGGAATGGAAACGCTTGGAAAACTTCCCGCCTTGTGTCCATGGGATCTCCTGGATCCTGAGGGATCTTCGGGATGGGCTTTAAGGTCCTTCCCAGGCCGGCCCTGCTGGGATTCTGGGAAATGGGGAATCCTTGCCCATGGAATTCCTCGGGAAGCACCTCCGAACCCCACCCCAGGCCGGGCAGGGGCTGCCGGGGCTCCGTGCAGGGAGAGCCTGGGAAAAGCGGGATCTGCCCCGGGATTTGGGCCGGGGGAGCTTGGCCGGGATCCGGGCAGGGATCGGGAATGTCCCTGTGGCTCTGCACAGCTCCCGCCAGGAGCCAGCGGGGAGCGGGATCTGCTCCAGGGAATGAGCCCCGGGAACAGAGGGAATGGCTCCGGCTGGGCCGGGGCAGCCTCGCCTGGGATAGCTGGGATCAGTTTTCCGTGGAAAATGGGCTGCCCAGGAAGGTTTAGAGTTGCCATCCCTGGAGGAATTCCAAGGAATTCCTGGATGTGGCGCTCGGTGCCTCTCCTGGGATTTTCAGCCGCTTAATCCATGGAATCTTGGAATGGTTTGGGTGGGAAGGGACCTTAAATCCCATCCCATTCCAAGCCCTGAGTCCTTCCCAGGCTGATCCCAGTCCCAGTGTCCAGCCTGGCCTCAGACACTTCCAGGGATCTGGGAGCAGCTGCAGCTTCCCTGGAAAACCTGTCCTGGCCCATCCATGATTTTTGTTGTCCATCACAATCTGGGATTGGGTTTTCTGGAGCTTCTCCAGGATCCGTTTCGGGTGATTCCAGGATGGAATTTTGGTTCCTTTTCCTTCTTGGAAAAGCAGGATCAGCCTCTGGAAAAGCTACAGTGGGTGGCCATGGGAGATCCAAGGATAATTCCTCATGGAATTGTGGTCAGGCCTTGGAATGGGTGCCCAGGGCACCTCTGGAGTCCCCGTTCCGGCAGGGATTGAAATCCATGTGGATGTGGCACTTCAGGAACTTGGGAATGGTTGGTTCTGATGGGATTTTCCAAAGGCTTTTCCAACCCAAACCATTCCCTGGTTCCCAGACTCGTACTGGACGCAGCTCCTGGGATATTCCCTCTGTGGGAATGGTTTTTTTTTTGGGATGGCTGGAGCAGCTTTTCCAGCCGGGAATGGGATTCCTTCACTTCCTGGCCACGGGAAGAGGGAATTGTTCCCTCCTGGCTTTGTTCCAGAATGTTGTTCCCATTCCCCCTTCGGGATGAGATTTCCAGGACCTTGCAATTCCCACATGGATCCGGGAATCTCGCGAGCCCAGGAAGCTCCGGGGCTGTTCCAGGGTGGGAATTGGTGGATTTTTCCAGGGAATTGGTAGAGTCCCCATCCCTGGAATTGTCCAAAGAACCTGGTGATGCTGCACTTGGGAATGCAGGGATTTGGGAGCACTGGGAATGGTTGGGAATGTTCTCCAGGGGATATTCCAACCCAGAGGACTCCGTGATTCCATCATTGATTCCTTCATTGATTCTGTCATTGATTCCTTCATTGATTCCTTCATTGATTCCACCTTGGATTTCATCTTGGATTCCTTCACTGTTTTCATCACTGATTCCATCCTTGATTCCAATATTGATTCCATGTTGATTCCACCTTGGATTCCATCATTGGTTCCATCATTAATTCCTTCATTGATTCCGTCATTGATTCCACCTTGGATTCTATCATTGATTCCATCTTGGATTCCTTCACTGTTTTCATCACGGATTCCATCATTGATTCCATCTCGAATTCCAATATTGATTCCATATTGTTTCCATCATTGATTTCATATTGATTCCATATTGATTCCAATCTTGATTCCAGTCTTGATTCCCCCATTGATTCCAATCTTGATTCCAATCTTGATTCTCTCATTGATTCCATCATTGATTCCATATTGGATTCCAGCCTTGATTCCATTATTGATTCCAGCATTAATTCCATCTTGGATTCCTTCATTGATCCCTTCATTGATTCCATATTGATTCCACCTTGGATTCCAGCCTCAATTCCTTCATTGATTCCATCAGCAATTCCATCCTTGATTCCTTCATTGATTCTGTCATTGATTCAGTTATTGATTCCATCATTAGTTCCATCATTAATTCCATCATAAATCCATCCTTGATTCCATATCAATTCCATCGGTGATTCCATCACTGATTCCAATCTTAATTCCATATTGATTCCCTCATTGATTCCTTCATCGATTCCACATTGATTCCATATTGATTCCAATCTTGCTTCTATATTGATTCCATCTTGATTCCATCATTGATTCCATATTGATTCCACCTTGGATTCCAGCCTTGGTTCCATCCTTGATTCCTTCATTGATTCAGTTATTGATTCCATCTTGATTCCATCATTGATTCCAATATTGATTCCCTCATTGATTCCAATATTGATTCCCTCATTGGTTCCCTCACTGATTCCAATCTTGATTCCATCTTGATTCCATCATTGATTCCAATATTGATTCCCTCATTGATTCCAATATTGATTCCCTCATTGATTCCCTCACTGATTCCAATCTTGATTCCATCTTGATTCCATCACTGATTCCCTATTGATTCCCTCGTTGATTCCATGACTGAGGTGGGAATCGGGCCCTGATCCCAGGGAACAGGTCCAGGACGAGGGGACACAACCTCAAACTCTTCCAGGGGAATTCCCAGGTTGGATAACAGGAAAATTCCCTCCTGGGACACCTTTTCCCCATTCCTGATGGGATTTCAGATCCGTGCGATGGGAACGGGGATCGGGGCCGGCCTTGGCGCTGCTGGGAACAGTTGAATTCCAAGACTTTTCCAACCTGAGCGCCTCCGTAATTCTGCGATTTCAGGAACGCCATGGAAGGGTTGAGGAATTCCTGGCGGAATTACCTTGGGAATGCCTCAACTTCCCCTTTCCCGTTGTGTTTTCCAGCCGAGACCCCGATCGAGGAGTTCACGCCCACGCCGGCATTCCCAGCGCTCCAGTACCTGGAATCGGTGGATGTGGAAGGAGTCGCCTGGAGAGCGGGATTGCGCACGGGGGACTTTCTGATCGAGGTGAGCTCCTCATGGAATTCCGCCCTTTTCCCACGGAATTTTGGGATGTGATGGTGAATCCCTTTGGAATTCCCACCGCACCCTCCCATGGAGAAGCGCAATGGGATTTTAGGAGATTCCCAGGATTTGTTGGGGTATTTTTCCTTGCTGGAGGAGGAATTTGGGATGTTCCCATGGGATTCGCGGTGTCCGTGTTGGATGGGATTGGTGGGAACAGAGCTGGAGTTCGGAAAGGTGGGAAAAAGGTTTTCTGGTGGGAAATCCAAGGAATGCTCCAGGGGATGGATCCAGGCCATGCTTTGGCTGGAAAGGGATCATGGAAAGTTGGATTCCAATGGAATGTGTGGAGTGATGGGATTGGGATGGATCCTGCCAGGCTGGGAGAGCTGGGAATGTTCCCCTGGAGAAGGGAGGGATCCAGGGAGAGCTTCCAGAACATTCCATGGATTAAAGGGGCTCTGGGAGAGCTGGGATTTGGGAATGGCCGGAGGTACAGGACACGGGGAATGGCTTCCCACTGGGAAAGGGGACATCGGGGTGGGATTTTGAGAAGGAATTCCTGGCTGGGCTGGAATTCCCAGATTTGCTGTGGCTGCCCCTGAATCCCTGGGTGTGTCCAAGGAAAGGTCAGAGCACCCTGGGATGGTGGGAAGTGTCCCTGGAATGAGCTCTGAAGTCCCTTCCCACCCAAACCATTCCAGGATTCCATCTGGGAAAAATCTCCGGCTTTTCATGTTGCCTGACGTGCTTTAGGTGGGAATCTGATCCCGATTTTCCTCCTGCTGAGGAGTTCAGGCTCCGTCTCCATGGAAAGCTGGGAGGAGACCTGGGACATTCCCACTCCTGGTTCTTCTGGCACAGGGGCAGGAGAAGGAGGAGAACAAAACCTGGATTTGGGATGGCCAGGGGCTCCTTTCCATGGAAAACTGATCCCAGCTATCCCAGGCGAGGCTGCCCCGGCCCAGCCGGAGCCGTTCCCGCTGTTCCCGGGGCTCATTCCCTGGAGCAGATCCCGCTCCCCGCTGGCTCCTGGCGGGAGCTGTGCAGAGCCACAGGGACATTCCCGATCCCTGCCCGGATCCTGGCCAAGCTCCCCGGGCCCAAATCTCGGGGCGGATCCCGCTTTTCCCAGGCTCTCCCTGCACGGAGCCCTGGCAGCCCCTGCCCGGCCCGGGGGGGCTCGGAGGTGCTTCCCGAGGAATTCCATGGGCAAGGATTCCCCATTTCCCAGAATCCAGGCAGGGCTGGCCTGGGAAGGACCTCAAAGCCCATCCCAATCCAAGCCCTGGACAATTCCCACTACCCCAGATTTCTCCAACCTTTCCTTGGACACTCCAGGGATCCAGGGGCAGCCACAGCAAATCTGGGAATTCCAGCCCAGCCGGGAATTCCTTCCCAAAATCCCACCCCAATCTCCCCTTTCCCAGTGGGAAGCCATTCCCTGTGTCCAGCCTCTGCAGCTGTTCCCAAATCCCAGCCCTCCCGGAGCCCCTGTAGTCCCTGGAATGTTCTGGAAGTTCTCCCCAGATCCTTCCCTTCTCCAGGGGAACATTCCCATTTTTCCCAGCCTGGCAGGCTCCAGAGGGGCTCCAGCCTTGGAGCAGCTCCGGGGCCTCCTCTGGATTTGCTCCAAAGGTTTCAGGAGCTCCTTTAGGAATTCCTGGAGGTCCCACTGGGAATTGTCCCTTTACCTCCATTTGTCTGTGGAATCCACATTCCAGATTTTCCTCCTCTCCACCTTTTCCATGGATAATTTTCCAGCTCCAGCCTGGCGTATTCCCTGAACTTCCTTGTGATGCCAGTGTGACACCGGGAATGTCCCAGCTCCTCCCGGACTCTGGAACTTCCCAAGGCTTCCCAAAATCCTGGAGCTGTTCCCATGTTCCTGTCACTGCTTCTCCTCGGAATCCCGGGATCCCTGAGCCTGGAAAAGAATTCCCAGGCTATCCCCACCTTGTCCCCAGCCCAGAGCTCTAAGTGGAATTCCAGGAATTCCTTGGACACCTCCCGGGATGGGAACTCCAAACCTTCCTGGGCAGCCCATTCCTAGCTTTTCCAGGAGGAAATTCTAGCTGATTCCAAGTCAGAATTCCGCTGGCCCAGCCTGAGGCCGTTCCCTCTCCCCCTGTCCCCATTCTTTCAGGATGAGGATGAGAAAGGATGGGAAGGAAAGGGAAGGAATCTCCAGGTCTTGGAGGTCTCGATGGAACCTCAGGGCTGGGATGAGGAACCAGCAGCTTCCAGGAGTTTTCCAGGTGTGGATCAGTGTCTGGAATTCTCCAGGAGTGGATCCAAGGGGATTCAGAGTCCTCCAGGTCATGGAATTCCCAGGAGCTCTCCAGATGTGGATCAGGAGAATTCCAGAGTCCTCCAGGAGTGAATCCAGAGGGATCCAAAATCTCCCAGGTCATGGAACTTCTGGAAGTTCTTCAGATGTGGAAGAGGAGGGTCTGGAATTCCCCAGGTTTGGATCAGGAGGGTCTGGAATTCTCCAGGAATGGATCCAGAGGGATCCAGAGTCCTCCAGGTCATGGAATTCCCAGGAGCTCTCCAGATGTGGATCAGGAGAATTCCAGAGTCCTCCAGGAATGGATCCAGAGGGATCCAGAGTCCTCCGGGTGTTGGAGCTTCCAGGAGTTTTCCAGGTGTGGATCCGGAGGGTCTGGAATTCTCCAGGAGTGGATCCAGAGGGTCTGGAGTCCCCGCATTCCCTTTGGGAATTGTGTCCCTCCTGGAGCTCTCTCGAGCCACCCTCGGTGCCAATTCCAGCCCTGAATTCCCTTCAGGAAGGCTCTGGTGGGAATTCTTCCTGGAAAACCGGGAGCAGCCTCTGGAAAAGCCACAGTTTAGGTGGAAATCAGGAAATCAGGAAAGCTCCTCATGGAATCCCCATTCCTGACTGTATTCAAATCCCTGTGGATGTGGAAGAGCTGGGAATTCTGTGATTTGATCTCCAGGGCCTTTTCCAACCTCACCAATTCCATGATCCCGTGAAAAGCATCCCGGGAATGGCTCCATGAGGGAATTCCAGGTGCCAACCTGGGGAATTGCCCAGTTTGGGACAAGATCCGACCTCTCCTGGGGGAGGGATTGGGAAAATCCCACCGGAATTCCAAGGGGGAATCCAGGATTTCCAGTCTTTTGTCCTCCCCCATCCTGGGAGGGTTTAAATCCTGGAATTTTTTCCATGGGGAACCTCAGAAAGGGAAAAGTTTGGCCGCTTCCATGAGAATTCCACGATTTCTTGAGGATCTGGGTGGGAGCTCCCAGGATTTGGGATGAGAACGTGGCTGGAATTCTGTGGATATTTCCAGGATTTAGGGACGGATTTTGGTGTCATCCAGGAGTTTTAGGGAAGGAAAAATGGGAATGGCTGATCCAGGTGGGATCCCAGCATTCCCGGTAATGTCGCTCCATGGAAAAGGTTGGGAAGCTTTGGGAGGGGCGGAGTCAAATCCCTGGGAATATTCAAAAAACATGGATTTGGGAATGTGGTGCTTGGCAATCTTTGGGGCTTTTCCAACCTGAACAATTCCATTATTTTCTTTGGGAATGAGGAAAACTCCTGCTCTGGGCAGGGATGGGAATGGGACCATCCAACCCCGAGAATTCCATAATCCATGAACAAAATTCCAGGATTTTTTAAGGACACAGAGCCCAAAAAATCAGGAATGAGGGGGAAAAATTCCACGGGGGGCAAAACATTCCCCCTCTGGAATTGTGGGAATGAGGCAGCTCGGAGACATTCCTGGATCCTCTCCCTGCTGGAAAGGTCAGGAAGCAAAAAAAAAGCAGGAAAGGCGGATAATTCCGGCTCCGGAGCGTGGGAGGCTGATAAAAGGATCCAAGGAAATATCAAAGGCCGGGATTTCGGATAATTGGGAATTCGGGAGATGGGAAAAATTTAAAAAAAAAAAAGGTTCCGGATCCAGCTCCGGATTTTTTATGGGAATGCTGAAAATTTGGGATATTCTGGTGCAGGAGGATTAAAAAAAAAGCAGGAATGTTCTGCTCCGAGTCGGGAACGAATCCGGAGCTTGGATTTCTCCAGGAATGCGAAGTTTCCCAGTAACCAAGGAGAGAAGAATTCCTAAAAATATCCCTTCCCAAATTACCGAGCTCGGAGAGCTCATCCCGAACATCTCCAGGAGGGGGCCCTGGGAATGCTTCTCGGCCCTGGAATTCCGCAGGGCTGGGATGAGGATTGGGCAATCCCGATTTTCCAGAGGGAGGGAATTGAGGGAAATTGAGGCAGGGATGGATCAGGAGTGCGAGGAATTCCAGGAGGGAAATGGGATTGAAATCCCACGGAATTCCAGGGAAGGGGAGATCAGTCTCGAGTTATCCCAAGGGTTTTGTTGGATCATCGGAATTCCTTCAAAACAGTGGGATTGGAGTGGAAATGAAGGGAATTAGGAGTGGGAGGCGATTCCTCGGGATCAGATCCTGGGAAAAAGGGTTGGGATGAGAGGGAACGGTCTCAAGCTGGGCCAGGAGAGGCTCCCATGGAATATTTGGGGAAAATCCTTCCTGGGAAAGGTTGGGAATGATTGGAATGGGCTGAGCAGGGCAGTGGGAATCCCCGTTCTGGAGGGATTTCAAATCCATGGATGTGGATCTGGGTGGGAATGTTGGGAATGCTCCCGGCGGGATTTTCCAGCCTCGGGCATTCCCAGATTCCTGGATTTCTCCCCATGTCCATGTGGGGATCCCAACCGGGAATGGCTGACAGGAAAACCTTGGGAATTTCCCGTTCCAGCGGATCCCGCCAGGCTTGGGTATTCCCTTGGGGAAAAGGGAATTTCTCCCAGAAATTCCTGGATTTCTCCCACGTTTTTTGGTTGGATGTGGCAGATGCCGGAAGGACAAAATTCCAGAGTTCCCTGGGGATCTGGGAATGACTCCGGAGCTGGTAACAGGGATGAGGCTCCAGGAATTCCTGGCTCTGGAATGTGGGAATGGAATTCCAGCAGCTTGGAAGGAGCTCGGTGCTCCATGGAGAGAATTCCCTGGATGAACATTCCATGGATTCCAGGAAATCCTACGGGAATTTGCCCATGGAATGGGAGAGGTCAAATCCTTGGGAGTATTTTGGGATGAAGAGAATCCTGGATAATCCCAAATTCTCTTGGGAATGAGAATCTCAATATTTCTGCTCCCTGCCTCTTCCCAATGGAATTTTTCCCAGTTTTTGGCTGTCCTTGGGCACTGATCCCAAAATTCCAGGCTCAGGATCCACTCCAGGATTTCCTTGGAATCGCATCCATCGGATCCGTCCCGCTGGAGGCTCTTTCCTTCTCCCGGATTTCCACTTTTCCCAACTTTTCCTTGATCTGGGATCCTCCTGGATCTCCTCAGCCTCTGGGAATTTCTCATTCCCACATTTTGATCCGAAGCCACTTTTCCCAGGATTTTCCTCCAGATTTGGCTCCTCCCAGGCCTAAAACTGGGAATTTTTCCCAATTTCCTGGTATTCTCCTGCCCGGATCTGGAGCTGGAATTGTTGGAATTCCATCCTTTCCCAAATCCCGGGATCCGGCAGCTCCTCTTCCCATTCCCGCTCCTTCCACGGGATCTGTTGGAGCCTCTCCACACCGGGGCTCATTCCCATGGGAATTATCCTGAAGATTTGGTGGGATCTCTCCCTCTGGAATGCAGCTCTGGCCCCTGGGGGGTCATCCCAGAAAAAGAGCCGGGAATTTTCATTCCAGCTTTTCCAGGATGAGCTCAGCCCCATTGGCAGAGCCATTCCTTGGAATTTTTTTCCGGGAATTCCGCTCCAAGGGAATCATTTCCAGCTCTGGTCATTCCCAGGGAATCGGGGGTTTGCTGGGGAGGGAATTCCTGGAATCTCTATTGGATTTCCTGGATAAATCCAGCCTGGATTCCTGGTGTTATTCCATGGTTTCCGCTGTTTTTCCCTCCTGACGTCATTCCTGGAGGAGCCATTCCCTGGAATTTCAGCCCTGGCTGGGCTCCGCTCCAGGATTCCCAGAAAATTCCCAGGAATTTCATGGGAATGAGGTGGGACTGAGCCGATTTTCCCCATAGGCCTCAAACGGAAGGAATTTTGGGATAAGGTGGGATTTGGGAAGGAATTCCCAGCTGGGCCAGAACTCCCAGAGGAGCTGTGGCTGCCCCTGGATCCCTGGAATTGTCCAAGGCCAGGTTGGAAAAATTTGGGATCGTGGGAATTCCAGGGCTTGGAATGGGATGAGTTTGAAATTCCCATTCCAGGGAGATGGAATTCCCAGAGGGAATCAAAGAAATTGGGATCGGGAGAAAATTCCGGGTCACCGTCCTCAGGGATTCGATCCATCCCACTTTTCCCAAAAAAAATCCCAAAAAAAACCCAGGATGAAGGGCTGATTTCCCTGGAGGAGGTTGGAATTGGGTAAAAATTGGATTTTCCGAGGAAAACACAGATTTTTGTGGGAATGGGATCCTGATGGGATCCGTTGGGAAGCAAATGGAATCCATGGAGCCGTGGGAACTTTGGGAATCCGATCATTATTCCCAAACCTTGGAAAATCCACTCCAGGTTTTGCTTCAGCAGCCGGAGTGAGGATCCCGGTGTCCATTCCCATGAAAACCTTGGATTTATGGAATCCTGGATTTCTGTTCTGGCTGGAAAATCCCTCAGATTCCACAGGAATCCCACAGGACCCAACATTCCCAGCACTGCCAAGGCCAGCCCAAATCCATGGAAATTCCATTGGAAATCCCGCCGGGAATGGGGACCCTGCCCCTGCCCTGGGCTGGAAAAGCTTTTCTAGGCAGGAATTTCCCCAATTTCCCAAAATTCCTTGGTCTGGTCCGAGGCCATCCCTATTCCTTGGATCCGAGGTTGAGAATTCCCGTTTTTTTGGGGATTGGGATGATCCCTCTGCTCTTCCAGCCCTGCAGATCCATGGGATCCCAAGGAATCCTGGAATGGGTTGGGAATGACCTCAAATCCCATC
This sequence comes from Notiomystis cincta, assembly GCA_013398075.1. Classification (NCBI taxonomy): domain Eukaryota; kingdom Metazoa; phylum Chordata; class Aves; order Passeriformes; family Notiomystidae; genus Notiomystis; species Notiomystis cincta. The sequence goes on along the minus strand of VZRX01012941.1, from coordinate 3,533 downwards.
CCAATCCATGGGCAGGGAGCTCCCTCTATCCCAGGCTGCTCCTTGGGCAATTCCAGGGATTCCGAGCGCTTCCAGGAATTCCAAGCTCTTCCAAGACGGATCAAAAACCTTGGAAAAATCCCATTTTTTTGGGAATCTCCCAGCAGGAAATTCCCATCTCCTCCAGCAGCTGGGTGGCGACTCTCAACCGCACTGGGAAAACACAGGAAAAGCTGGGAAAATCCGGGATTTTTGCCGATTCTCTCCCATTTTTTTTTTCTCTCCTCCATCGGGAATTCTGATCCCTTTTTTTTTTCCTGGAATTGCAGGTGAATGGAGTGAACGTGGTGAAGGTGGGGCACAAGCAGGTGGTGGCGCTGATCCGGCAGGGTGGGAATCACCTCCTGATGAAGGTCGTGTCCGTCAGCCGCAAGCCCGAGGCCGAGGAGGGCGGCCGCAAGAAGGGTAGGCGGGAATTCCCACCCGGAATTCCGGGAATTCTGGGCGTTCCAGGGGTTTTGGAGATCCGGGAATGGCCCCAGGGAGGGGAGGTGGAGTGGGCGATTCCTGGTGGGAGTGGTGGGAGGTGCCCATTTCGGGATGCGTTATTTTTTGGGATGTGGGTTTTTTTTGGGATGAGCCCATTTTGGGATGAGCCCATTTTGGGATGAGCCCATTTTGGGATGTGAAGATTTTGGGATGCGTTGATATTTGGGAAGTGTTCGCTTCTGGGATGAGTAATTTTTTGGGATGTGTCTATTTTTGGGATGCGTCAATATTTGGGATGGGCCCATTTTGGGATGTGAAGATTTTGGGGTGTGTCCATTTTTGGGTTGTGCTGATATTTGGGATGTGTCCACTTCTGGGATGAGTAATTTTTTGGGATGAGCCCATTTTGGGATATGAAGATTTGGGGATGTGTCCACTTTGGGGATGTGTCCGTTTTTGGGATGTGCTCATATTTGGGATGAGCCCATTTTGGGATGTGCTGGTTTTTGGGATGCGTTATTTTTTGGGATGTGAAGATTTTGGGATGGATGTGTCCGTTTTTGGGATGTGCTGATTTTTGGGATTTGTTGATATTTGGGATGTGAATATTTGGGGACGCATAATTTTTTGGGATGTGTTCGCTTCTGGGATGAGTAATTTTTTGGGATGAGCCCATTTTGGGATGCGTTGATTTTTGGGATGAGCCCATTTTGGGATGTGAAGATTTTGGGACGTGTCCATTTTGGGGATGTGCTGATTTTTGGCACGTGCTGATTTTTGGGATGCATTATTTTTTGGGATGCAACAATCTTTAGGATGTGCCCATTTTTGGGATGTGAAGATTTTAGAATGAGCCCATTTTGGGAATGTGCTGATATTTGGGATGTGTCCATTTCTGGGATGAGTAATTTTTTGGGATGTGTCCGTTTTTGGGATGTGTCCATTTTTTGGGATGCGCTGATTTTGAGGATGCAAAGATTTTGGGAATGTGTCCATTTTTGGGATGCATAATTTTTTGGGATGTGCTGATATTTGGGATTTGCTGGTATTTGGGATGGATTCTTTTTTGGGATGGATGTGTCCATTTTTGGGGATGTTTCCATTTTTGGGATGTGTTATTTTTTGGGGATGTGCCCATTTTGGGGATGTGCTGATTTTTGGGATGTGAAGATTTCAAGGATGTGTCCATTTTTGGGATGTGCCCATTTTGGGAATGCGCCTGTTTCTGGGATGAGCCCATTTTGGGATGCGTTGATTTTTGGGATGAGCTCATTTTGGGATGTGAGGATTTGGGGATGTGTCCATTTTGGGAATGTGTCAATTTTTGGGATGTGCTGATATTTGGGATGAACCCATTTTGGGATGTGCTGATTTTTGAAATGTGAAGATTTTGGGATGTGTCCATTTTTGGGATGTGAAGATTTTGGGATGGATGTGTCCGTTTTTGGGATGTGACCATTTTTTGGGATGTGCTGATATTTGGGATGTGACCATTTTCTGGGGATGTGTCCATTTTTGGGATGTGTCTGTTTTTGGGTTATGCTGATATTTGGGATGTGTTGATGTTTGAGATGCAAAGATTTTTGGGATGTGTCTGTTTTTGGGTTATGCTGATATTTGGGATGTGTTGATGTTTGAGATGCAAAGATTTTTGGGATGTGCCTTTTTTGGGATGTGCTGATTTTTGGGATGTGCAGATTTTTGGGATATGCTCTCTTTGGGATGCGCTGATGTTTGGAATGCAACAATTTTTGGGATGTGCTCGGTTTTGGGATTTGTTGATGTTGGGATGTGCCCATTTTTGGGATGCAAAGATTTCTGGGATACGCCACTTTTTGGGATGCAACAATCTTTAGGATGTGCTCATTTTTGGGATGTGTCAGTTTTTGGGATGCGTTGATTTTTGGGATGTGAAGATTTTTGGGATGTGAAGATTTTTGGGATGTGAAGATTTTTGGGATGTGAAGATTTTTGGGATGTGAAGATTTTTGGGATGTGAAGATTTTTGGGATGTGAAGATTTTTGGGATGCGCTGATTTTTGGGAGGTTCCCATTTTCGAGATGTGCCAATTTTTGGGAATGTGGGCAGGGGAGCTCAGGAAAACAACCTGTGGAGTTGGGGTGATTTTTGGGAATCACTTGGATTCCCAAGGTCTCGAATTCCTGGAATTGTGGTTTTCGGGAATGGCTTGGATTCCCAGAATCTGGAATTCCTGCAGTCGTGGTGGTTTTTGGGAATTGTTTGGATTCCCAGGATCTGGAATTCCTGAAGTTGTGGTGTTTTTCAGGAATCGCTTGGATTCCCAAGGTCTGGAATTCCTGGAATTGTGGCGAATGAGAGTTTTGGGAGCTCATGGATGCGGGAAGGGAGGGATGGGCTGGGAATTCTGGGAGGGATTTAGGAGGGATTTTGGGAGTCGCATGGTGGGTTTTGGGAATCACTTCTGATTCCCAAGATCCAGAATTCCTGGAATTCCCATCAGCTGCTCCTCCTGGGGATCAGCTGCTCCAGGCTCCGGCTGGGAATTGTTGGGATGGGAAACAACCTTGGGAATTGCCGGGAATGTGGGGGGGGTCAGGATGGTGATCCCAAAGGAACACTGGGAATTCCGGGATGGAGCCAGGGAGTTGCTGTGGGAATTCCTGGGCGCAGCTGGTCCTGGGAGATCCCAGAAAATTCTGGGATTTCATTACATGGGCTCCAGATCCCAGGAGCAGATCCAAGAGCTCGGGCAGGGCTTTGTCCAGAGGGAAGGGCGGAGCCAGGAGGGGTTGGGGTGGTCTGTGGCTGGAATTCCAGGGAATGGGAACGGCGGGGGGCTGGGAAAAGGGATGGGAAAAGGTGGGAAAAGGGATGGGAAAAGGGGATGGAATTATGGGGACAGGAGCAGGAATAGGAAAAGAGAGTGGGAACAGGGAATGGGAGAGGGGTTGGAAGCAGGGAATGGGAACAGGGAATGGGAGCAGGGATGGGAGCAGAGGGATGGGAGAAGGGCATGGAAGCAGAGGATGGAAATTGGATGGAAGCAGGAGACAGGAGCTGGGGATGGGAACAGGGATGGGAG
>VZRX01012940.1:0-25130 GCA_013398075.1 Notiomystis cincta | reverse complement strand
ATATATAATGTATATATTTACTGCAGTCTTAACACTTTCACAGAATCACAGAAACACAAAATCACATCATCATCATCAAGGTAGGAAGATACCTTCAAGATCATCTCATTCAGCCATCAGCCTAGCACCATCGTAATCACCCCTAAACCATATCCCCAAGTGCCACATCCTGATGCCTCTTGAACACTTCCAGAGAGGGTCAATCTGCCACATCCCTGGGCAAATTATTCCAATGCCTAAACACTCTTCCAGCGAATGTTGTTTTTCTAATCCCCAATCTGAACCTTCTATAGCACAACTTAAGGCCATTTCATCTCATTCTTTCCTTTGGGACATAGCAGAAGAGACCAACCTCCATGTCAGTACAACCTCCTTTCAGGTAAAGAGAGCAATAATGAGGTCTCCCCTCCTCTTCTCCAGACCAAATTACCCAAATTCCTTCAGCTGATACTCAGGGGATAGGTTTTCCAGACCCTTCATGAGCTTCATTGCCCTTCTCTGAACATGCTCCAGCACCTCAATGTACTTTTTGAAGTGAGTGGCCCAGAAATGGACACAACTCTCAAGGTGTGGCTTTGCCAGTACAGTGAGACAATCACTTCTCCAGTCCTGCTGTCTGCAGTATTCTTGAGACAGGCCAAGATGCCATTGGGCTTCCTGGCCATCTGGCCACACGCTGGCTCATATCCTGCTACATCTTAAACAGTATCCCCAAGTCCCTTTCAGCTGAGCAGCTTTCAAACCACTGTTCTCCAGGCCTGGAATGTTTCATGGGGTTCTTCCTCAGAAAAAGGACCTGTTACCTTGCTCTGTTGATCTTTATGCTGCTGTACTCATCCTGTTGATCCAGCCTGTCCAGGTCCCTCTGCCAGAGCCTTCCTGCCCTCCAGCAGATCAACACTTCCACCTGACTCAGTGTCATCTGCAGACTGAGGATGCACCCAATCCCCTTGTCCAAGTCACTGATAAAGATATTAAACAGAACTGCCCCCAGTACTTAGCCCTGGGGTATGGCACCAGTGACCAGCTTTGAACTGGATTTGCTTCCACCCACCACCATTCTCTCAGCCCAGCCAGCCAGATGGTTTTTGCACCCAGTGAAAAGCACACCTGTCCAAGCCACAAGCAACCACTTCCTCCAGGATCGTGCTGTGGGAGATGGTGTCAAATGTTTTACTGAAGTCTGGGTAGACAACACCCACAGCTTTTTCCTCATCACAGAGTGAGTCACTTTGTCACAGGGAAGAGATCAGGGTCGTTGGGCAGTACCTGCCTTTCATAACTCCATATTTTCTGGTCCTGATTCCTTGGTTGTCCTGCAAAGATATGTGATGGCACTTAGGATAATCTGCTGCATCAGCTTTGTCTACAAGGACATTATTTGGGTTTTATTCTTACAATATAACAGGTATAACAGGTACAGAGCTGACAATGTGGTCATGAGACAGAGCACAATTATGTTTTTATGTAGGCAAAGTGCATCCCTGCATAGATTGGGAACTTCATGGCAGTGAATGCAACAGTGACACTTCAGCAGCAATTCAGAATAACTGACTAAAACATCATAAAAAGTTTTTCAGGATGCATATGGTTGACTTGCTCTGCTTAGCTATAAAGACAGCCATATGCAGAAGACTGCAAAATGCAAAAGATCATGCTAGTGGAAAAAATGATGACTGCAAATAGAGTTTAACTTTCAAGAAGAGAAAATAGAAAGCTTCACTCCATTTTCTGTTTATAGAGAGAAACATCCACACAGGAAAATAACAGGTGTTTTCTAAGATTTATTAAGGATCAAACTCATATAAGATGCTGCATGAAAATTTTCATGATTGAGAGTGTATTCTTCAGTGAATGCTTGAATTTCTCTTTGAACAGTGTTAGAAGAAAGGTGAATTGTATCTTTTTCCATCATATAGGCAAAAAATTTGAATTACTTGATCTCATACATGTCAATGTTTATCATAGAATGTGATGAGGTGTAAGGGTGAAAAATAACAACAAAAATAATTGAAAGGTAGTGAATGTAAACCTTACTAAAACTATCAAGACAAAGGAAGCAATATGTATGAAAAAATATACTTGCTATTCATTCTCATATTCAGGGATTTCAGCAGGCATAATTAGTGTAAGCAGATTAAGCTGTATCTCTGAATAAAATGCTAACTTTAAAAGAGATCATAAGCACTACTGAAGAGTTGAGTCTTGACAAAAGGCTCAACCAAATTATGAATAATTTATATGAGGAATGTTATTATACTGAGATTTTGCATGTGTGTGCACATATGTGTACATGCACTCACATGTTTTTGTGGTTCAGAAATAAGCACAGGAAATGGAATTCAGGTCTATGTCCTAATCCAACTTCTCTAAATACCATTTAATTTACAGAATTTATGTACAGAATTTATTATTATTACTTTATATACAACATTTGAAAGAGTATAGTATAAATACACTTGGTCAGATTACAGAAACTTGTTAAATATCAATTCCACTAAGGTTTAGCTTCAAACTCAGTCAATTTAATTATGTTTTTTTCTTTCATATTGCCATCATTTTGCTTGCTTACTTAGTTGCAGTTAACAAAATGTCCTGGGGTGAAAAAAAATAATTGCCTTTTCTTTATAGTACTCATAATTCAGGGAAGTTATTTGTAGCAGCTTTACATGTAATGAGTTTTATGAATTAATGATAAAATGTATTGTAATATATTAACATTAGTATCATTTTCAAAGCAAAGCTGAAGGTTATGAAAATTGAAGTATAGTGTTATTGGAAGTAAAAGTGAGAAGTTATGATATGCAATTTTGAAATATACTAAGGGGAGGCTTTTTTTTTGTTCCTGTAAAGGTGCCATTTTATTTAAAATGTTGCCATTTATTGTATTAGGTTCTAATTTGCATTCAAAAAAATGAGTCCCACAATTTCTGGTGGCTTCTGAGGTGGGAGTTGACTACCCCTGTTTTGAGCAGAATGAAGCTCTCTGCCATGTCATCAAGACATGGTCTAGATGGGTAAAACAGCCTGAAAACTATTACCCTTGAGCTTTCTATAGCAGTGAGATGGCACCTGGCACTTGAAGATGCAAAGAAGCAGGAACCATAACTTCTTTGATTTAGCTATAAATAGCAAATACAGAGAGAGCTATTTTGGAGTCAGGTGGTGTAACAGACCAGTAAAGGGATTTAAACTCATTGAAGTGTGGCAGATGTCTGGAATAAAGTTTACAGATCATGTTGCCTTGGGGAAAAAGACTTGGGGTAGAAATTTCCTAAAATATAAAAGTCACATGACCAAGAATAAGAAAATACTTAAATTAATTGGATTTTTCTCAGATCTTGAAGAGAAAAAGGTTGCATCTTTTCTGCAAAATGAGAGAGGCCATTAACCATTCTCTGAATATGGGTCCAAGTGGCAAACCATGATTTACACCCACACACCTAAAATCTCTTCCAAAACATTGTAGAAACATTGGAATAACCTATCTAAACCAAACCCCAAATACACAGGCATTGTCTGGGACACAGAGAGGTCAGAAATGTACCAGAAGGCAAATTCAAAGGCAGGGTATAATGTGAATCACCATTCTTCTAGAGAAAGCTGATTGCGTGAAGTTTGTTGCTGTCTGGTTTCAAAGAAGTAAAACCTCTACAGAGATTACTCATGAGAAAAATCTCTCACTTTGCATCATTTCTTCTTTAAATGAGGAACAAGTCTTTTAAGTCTGAAGTTTGCTTTTATCTTAGCCTGATCGTGCAAACAGAGTATAGTGACAACAGAAGTGAATCCAGACTCACAGTGGGTTCAGATTTCCTACATTCTTTTCTTTGTTAAGTTTATACCATTTTTCATTTTTGTAGATTACCCTTATGCATTATGTCATATTTCAGTCATAAAAACCCCTTCCAGTTAAACATCAAAGGGTACTCTATGTAAAAGAATGTGTATTTAATGGATCATATGTTTAAATCCAACTGCAGTTATTGGGAAGCTCATCATTCAAAATAACAGCATAATCTTCTCCTTTGGTTTGTGGGCTGCTCTCTTGTCTGTTTTCACGATGAGATGTTGATTCACAGCCTCAGACAGTCTGTGATGCTGTACTCTACAAAGGAGGAGTAGCTGTTGGTTAGTTCTCCCAGCAGCAGAATGATTGAGATGATTGAGGGTGGGACCTGAGACAAGGACTGACACAGCTTAAGGTGGATAAATTATGGGTGACTGAAAGAGACTGAACTCAGGAGTCATCTGTGTTTCTAGACCAAGACAATAATTAGTAATTGTCTGCAAGAAAAAGTCAAAACTGTGATTGCACTTGTTGTGATGGAAAACAATGTGTATTTTTAGGAAGTTTATTTTCATACAGGCCTTTTAGCAATTGGGAACAGTTTGGAGCAATGCTGTTTTAATATCTGGGATCAGTAAAAATAGCTGATGCTGTAAGGAAATGTTGTTTCAGTTGAATGCTTCTTTTTAGCTTAGATTAATTTCTTGGAGTATCTCATACAAACTTCAAGTCAGATATAAACTCTTTGGGTATATTCCTACTCTTGCCAGCTGGGAAGAAAGAAGCAAGGTCTTCTTCTAGCAGCCAGAATGATTATTGATAGAGTGTCACTCAGTTACTATGCTCCCACTGCCAAAAGGTGGGAGGAGAGGCTTTCATGGATCAGACAGTGAGACACCACTTAGAAGAAAAGAAAGAAGAGAAAGGCAGAATAAATGAACCACAGGGATAAAGGGAAAGAGAATTTGCTAAACTTCTTCAGGCAGTGCTGGCTCAGATTATTGGAAATAGGGACTCGGGGACAGGGAATCATCCTTTCTAAGATGCTGGGAAGATCATAGAGATCTCAGGGGAAAATAAGTTACAAAGCTGAGAAATGTCGCTAACAATATATCTGTCTGTTTTCCCTCTCTCACTCCTACTTTCTTCCCATTTCCAATGATTTAAAGTGGGCTGTGATTAGCCTGATGACCCTGGTAGGTGATTTCCCTAAAGAGAAAATAAACTTCAATATTTAAATGTGGTGTTTGATATAAGTGTGAGCCAAGCTTCACCTTTTTATGGCTGGAAAAGAAGGAAACACAAGAGACTTATGATTTCACTGTAACAGCTATGCTAATAGCCAGATTGGCTGGTGTCAGTGTGCCTGAGACAGGCCTCCACATTTTTCTGGTGTAAAGGAAGAAATCACAAGAGACACTCCTTTTCCCTGTCTTAACCAGGTGTTTGTTATTTGACCTCAGTAGTGGATAGAATTGTGTATCCTCCTTCTTTCCTCTTTTGCATGTATTGGGTATTTAATCTCTCCCAACAGAACTGTTTTTAAAGTTTTATTCTGGTGGCCATTAAAAGCCAGAAGAAAACAAAAAGACTTTTAGCTGAACACTAGCTATACTGGACAAGTTTTAGTTTTGTGGTCCACAAAAATTAATTGCCAACAGTCCTCAGTGTACTTATGAAATACAAAAAATGAAGAGAACTATTTAGAAATGTAGGGCTTGCCATACTAAATCTGGCTTGAGATCCATATTGTCTAGTATTTTATGTCTGGGAGTGTCCAGATGTTAATTAAAGTAGTGGTTTTACATAAAATTTGAACGTGTGATTCCCTGCTCTGTTGCCAACATAACATCAATTTTGGCAGAGGAAACACATGGCATCTGTTATTAGGCAAGCAAAAGGAGCTTTATGGAGGAAACGAAAATAATATGTCTTTGGCTTTGTTTGTGTAAAATAATTCGTGGCTAATTGTTAGCAGATACTACACTGAAATACTGGGTTACATCCTTAGCTGATGCAAATCTTACATCTCCACAGCAATCAGCAGGGCTCTTCTGAGAGACATATGCTCGTGGTGTGATTCACAGTGAGAAAGACTGATTGCGATAACAGAAATTCCAGTTGGGAGTTAACTTTTCTTCACTTCTTCCCTCTTTGAAGTCTATTTTAATGTCCTTTTCACTCTCAATTCAAAAAGTTATACTTCATTTGAATTTATATAGCAAGTTAAACAGAAGCTTAATCTCGGTCTGATTCTCTACTGTTCAGTACCCTTTGTAGCCACTTCAGAATAAATGTGAAAGGTTTCCACTTGTATTTAGTGGCATTTGGTATTCATTTCATCCAAGTCTAAATGACAAAAAGGATAGAGGGCAACATATGATAGAAGTACAAAGACCCAGTAGAACTAAAGCAAAGCAGAGGCTGTTTCTGTTCGTGCTTCTTTGATGGCAGTAGATTCATCACAAAAAATAGTTGTGTGTTTTGTGAAATCCAGGAGCACAGTATGTTCTGTGCTGCATCAGAACACTCTCTTTATAGGATCATTTACAACAGACAACCAAAAGAGGCATAAAACTGTATCAGCCTTATAAAATGTCAATGCTAATTACATGTAAATTAGCATAGACTTCCATTCATATTATGCATCTAAAAGTCAGACTGGCTTCAAAATCCAGAAAAACAGAGTTGTTCACGGTATAACCTCAAGTGGTTTAATACATTTAAAAGGACTTTCAGCTATATTTATGTTATATCTGACTTAAAATATATTTTCTAGCAAAGCCACAGAGAAAAAGAACATCAAAATATTAAATAGAAACATTCAGATAGATGAGATTAAGAAGTTAACTTGATTTGTGTCTTAAGCAGATTATTGTTTTTATTAAGGCTGAAAAATTCTAGCAAAACAAGCTATTTAATTGTTGTCAGCTTTCAAACTATAGTTTTTTATTGCTATTTGCATTGTGTACCAAGCATATCAAACACCCCACCACATGCTAACACTATGAATTGCTTATTTCAAACCTGTTAAGCTATGTATACTTTGGCAACGGAAAAGAGAACTCTCCTACTAAAAGACTCAGAAAATATGGAGAATGTTTTTCATAAGCGCCAAAGAAAAGTTAATTAACAAACCATATGGGAGTAAATAGGAATGAAAAAAGATGCTGTGCTAGCATAAAGACAGCAGACTGAATAAAGGCAATCATATGAGCATTCCAGAGGAGAAATAAAAGCACTATTTTTTCATTCAGAGAGCACCTCTGAATCTGATACAGTAACTCTGGTAATAATATCTTAGTGACTTATTGTCAAATGCAAAAGAGTTTGAGACTTTTTCATTGAAAAGTATGATCTAGAGAAACTTTCTTCAGTAGCTCCCTGACATGGGAAGCCCTCTGGAAATTTTCTCCTGTGCCTGCAGCTCTCTACACACATTAGCAGGGCTGCCTGGCATCAAAAGCTGGTTTTCTAGCACTCACCTAAATCTGGCTAGATTTAAATTAAAACCTCTAGATCAAACTCAATTTGGTCACTTGAAATAACATTGCCAATATACATGACATTATATGCTGCAATTAAAAGTTCACAGAAAAAAAAGGGTTCTTGTCAAATTACAAAAGAGAGGGAAATCTGTCTCAGTGCATAGTCAGTGCCAGAGAGCTGCTGCTACAGGATCGGTGTGCAGGATGGGATATGATGCCCCATCCCTTTAGGGCACTCTCACCAGAGCTGGGGCATCCAGAAGCCACACCTTTTTACTACTAGTGTTCATCTCAGGTACAAGGCTCCTTGAGTATGGTTTCTGCCACCAAAATTGTGGGGCTTGGGTTGGAGGGTTTGTGTGTGGTGTTGGGTTCCACTTTTTTTTTTTTTTTTTTTGGTTTGTTTTTTTTCAGTAGTTGTCTTTTTAAATTAATGAAATTTCTAATTCAGGACAAGAATGGAACTGGTAGGTGGGAGATCTGAATATCCTTAGACAGAAACAGGAAATAAACCCAGATTATTTATTTTCTGGACAAAAGGTTCAAATTACTATATAGCATTTTCAGTGAAGTAGACAATATTAAATATGGTTTTATTGTATTTATTAATTTTTACAACCCCTTAAGCATCTGTCCTCGGGAGTAGCTTAAGCAGTTGGGCACAGCTTCTCCTGTGACTAGGAGCCCAATTACTCTTGATTAATTTCCATCAAGTCCTTAACTACTTGAGAGCTAAAGATTGAAGATCACTGGTCTTGTTAAAAATCAGTACAATGTAACTTCCTAAATATGCATCAGTTCAGTAGAAGGGATTGCTGCCCCACATCAGAGACAGCAAAGCTTTCCACATGCTCAGTCCTTGAGAATGACAAGTGTATTCCAGCACAAGGATTCACCTGGAAACAGAATTTGCAATATTGTATTGCAGCAATTAGTGACAATGTTGTTACCTATGTGGATATGGAAAGAAACTCATACAAATATTTAATATATAGCATTAATGAAACCCATAGAAACTCCAAAAAGCACATGTTTTACCTGATTCCAGTATGAGTAATTAGAGTAGTGACTAGCAACTGTAATTGAAATCAGGCCTTGTTTGTATAGAGCAATGTGCAAACATATAATAAGGGATTGTCCTGACCTTGAAAGAAATGATAGAAAACATTACATATCAACATTCTTCTGTGTGTTATAGTGTTTTAAACAAACTTCTCAGGGTAAAATTGACATTTCAAGAAAGACAGAAAAGATATTTTAGCATATTTAAAACTATTCTATCATATGACAACTGGGTCATAATTAACATCCTAGCTGGGGAATAATTAATATAGGTTCTATCTCATCATATTTATGGGTTAAGTGCAAAGGTTAATGTTAATATTTTCTGGCACATTTACACAAGGTTAGAATACATTCATTTGCAGCTCTGTCTGTGAAATAAGTCATATCTCCTTTTGGAGTTTAAAATTGTCTTTGAGGCAGTGCACTAAGAAAATATTGTGGGTACAGTGGTTAACAACCCATTTGATTTAATCTGTAGCAAATCTTCGCAGTGAGTAGTTTAACATTTCAAGTCATCAGGAACTATTAGGGGACCTTCAATGTTTACTTCCTGTAAACATTACTACAGGAGAAGCTTATCTAACATTGAAGCAAAAAACCCAGGTCACATTAATTTTACGTTCAAAGACAGATAGAATATTGTGCAGTTCTAAATCAGCTCTGAAACTGTCTCACAGAGTCCCCCAATTGTTGATAAAGAGAAGATTTCTTAGTGTGGTTTAGAAGGGAAATAAAATATCATGTGGGTTTTTTTCCTTTTTTCCCCCTTACCACCTAATTCAACTATGTGTGTTAAAAGGAAATAAACATTTACTACTGCAAGATCAAAGAAAATACAGAAAATACATGAATGTTTATACTTAATATTGAGGGAGTGTGAGGGAAGCAAACTCTGAAAAAGTAGGGCAGACATCCACTTTGGGAGCTGCTGTGAAAGTTGCTCAGTCAGGATCTCAGCAACAGGTGGGTGAGGCTGGGAAGGTGTGTGGGAAGGTGAGAGCAGAAGTGATTCCTGTGAGAGAAACTGCTGTGAGAGGAGGTGTCACACCAGGGGTCTGGAGAGCTCCATCCACCCCTGTGCCCAGGGTGCAGCCCCACACAGCCCAGCCCCAGAGAGAAAGGTCATTCCCTGTGACCAGCAAGGCTCTTTCTGCTCAGCCCTCGCCCAGACACTGCAAGAGGCTGTGCCTAAACTGCTGGAAAACTGGGACCAGAAGCAGATATAAGTGCAACTCACGTGCCTGTCAGGCTTTGCTGAGGTGTGGGATGGGGAAAGCCTCAGGAGTACAGCTGGCAGTAGGAGTGTTTATAGTCTGTGCATGTAAAGATCAAGAACAAGACAGAGCAAGGGTTGCTGCAAGATTTCAAATGTAACCCCCTGCCTTGCATTTCTGTTTACTCCTCTGCAGTGTCTGCCTCTGTCTGCCTTGTCTCCTTGGTTCTGCACTGCTGCTTTCACAGCAGAGCAGAGCTCAGAGGAGAATTAATCATCCTGCAGAAGTGGGGTTCTCAGTTTAGGTTGAGCACCAGTTGACTGCCCCCTAATTTGAAGCTTGAAATGAACTAGTTTGAGTATATCTGTACTTGTAACCACCTGGGAGGGTAATTGGGGAAGATAAAAGTGTATCGCAATTGTGTAATTCTGTCTCAATTTTACTCAATTTAGATAAGTGCTGACCTAACTCTTCTGAATTTCATAAGTATCTAAAAATGCTGACTGGCACACAAAAATAGTTTTTAAGGTCCAATTACAGATAAGAATTTCACCTCATTTGAAGATCAACATTTAAACATCTGATTAGTCTTAAATTAAATTTTGCTGAATACAGCTGGCTTGCTGGATAGGTATCCTAATGACCTAACTTAGAATTCAGGTGACTAATTCCTTCAGCTGTTGCAGCATAACTTAGTGCTGCCAGAACAGTGCTTGGCTGCTGTTGCAGGTGAGAGGCAAGAGCAGTACCAGAGGTAAAAATGCAGGATCATCTCAAGATGAGCAGAGAAACACAGCCTAGGAGTGCTCCAGGTAGAAGCAGCAAATGCAGACAAAATACTTTGGTCTTGCACCAGTGAAGAGTAGCAAAGTAACTTTCCAGAGCACAGGCATGGTACCCAACCTGGCAGAAGAAATCAAGAGTAAAATAGGTTTGAAGATAAAGAACTCACTAGGAATTGAAGTCCAGCTTGTTTGTGAGACATTATTTCAGCCCAAGGTATCCTGAAGGAAAGGCAGTCTCATGTAGAATTTCTAAACCCAAGAGTCAATGATGAGATGGCTACTGATAGTATTAGGCTCTGTCTGAGAAACTAGGAATGGTATTTACTCAAAATAAAAATAAAAGTTCCTAAGAAGCTTACACACCTTAACAGCAATAGATAAAGGCCTAAAATAATATTGGAAAAATAAACAAGAAAATAATTACACAGTTTCTGAATCACTGTCTCTGAAGTACCACCTTTTTTTCTGTTGAAAGTCACCTTTTCCTATATATACCAAGATGCTGGATAACCAGAAGAGATTCAACACAGATATATCCATGGGAAGTCAGTTTGTAAAGCTAGTTTATAAATCATGGAAGAATTTATAGGCAATAATGACAAGTCCATCAGAGTTAAAGCTTTATTTAAGATTATAAATTGAGGCAGCAAGAAACCTCACATGCATGGCAAAGTCCAATCAAAAATATTGCTACAGAATGTATATTGTAAACTCAAAATGTCAGGATAAATGATTCAGCTTCACAGATACTCTTTTTTTCTTATTGGTTTTTTTCTTTTTTTCTTCTGTGAGATTAATATGTTGCTAGAACTTATTACTTTTCCAGACCCAGGTGGATTACTGGTATGATTTGTTAAGCCTTATTTGTATTGCATTTTCTCATAAAGCTTAAGTAAAACAGAGAAATGAAGACTGCAGACAAATCTATAAATTGTTGTCCACTGATGTTCTTGGAACTCTGACCTTAATAGTGGCCAAATACACAAATTATAATTACTCCTTTTACTAGCTCTGCTATTCTCATTTTGTACCTATACAGTACCAGGCATTTAGTACTGTCAGGAAATTGAGGAAGCAATTAGAGCTTTTTGGCATGTGTTTCTACAATATGTGTACTTCTTAATCTGGGATTTGGGTTATTTTTCAGGCAAAGAACTACTGAAAAAAAATTCAGATCCTCTGTAGAATAGGCAGGAATATTCAGTGAGAAGTGGGACAGTAATAGATTGCTGAGAAACTGAGATATTAAAAATAAAAAAGAGAAGGTACAATAAAAAGGAGGGTCACAATAAAAGAAGTTTGACTATCATTTCAATGTGGTAGCAGAGGGAGTTTGTTATTCTTAATGCCCAGTCCCTCAGCAGCTCAGTAAGTGTGACACTTACAGGAGATAGCTATGAATTCTTTCCTTCAGCTATGAGTGGTGTAACACTGGGGGTTTATTTTCCATGAGTTCCAAGACAAACATTGTAAATAACAATGGCAGTTTAAAAGCTCATCTGATCAAAAAATAAAATAGATGGGTTAGGTCAAATATTATTGTATACTAACCTGCTCAAAGAAGGTATCTATTGCTACTTCTCTGTTCTTACATACTCATTCCTTCTGGTTATGAAAAAGCTTTTTCTAGGAAACACATCCTTCTGCCACATTTACACTTCAAATTTATTCAGAACAGAGTAGCAGGTATCCCACAATAGATGCATACACAACCCTGATGGTAATTTTCCCCCACTATAACTACTTAGAAATCAATGCATAAATTGGGTTCTCATTTAGTAATATAACAAAACATGATTTGATTCAACAGCCAACTTCCTTTTCATGAAGAATGGGATGTAATATTTTTATATACTTTTTTAAAAATGTGGAAGCATCAATCTTGCCATGCCTGTAGTGCACCATGAACAGAGCACCAATGCATTTGCTAAGGTTTATCTCCTCACCTAAGCTGAGAACAGACTAAAGTGTTTACAAATCCATTGAGCAAAACATTTCATTGCAAATACCTTTCAACCTACAGTTATCTGAGAACTCTTCATTATGATAATTAGTGTCAATATTTCATATTCTCAGTCTGTTCTGAAATTTATTCTTGAAGTTTGGTGATCTGGGGTGCCTTCAGTGAGGATGGCTACAAAGGCCATCTGTGACAGTGCTGGTGACACACACATCAGAACCTGAGTGTGAATTCTGACATCCTAAAGTGATGTCTATTTTGTCAGCAGTGTGATCACCATAGAAGGGATGGTGGGTACTCTGATTATCCTAACCTGGAGAAGAGGAACAGGGAAGGTGATCTCTCAGAACCATTTTAGGATTTCGTTTTTGCAATTCTAAGAAACACAAGAAACAGTGAATCTAAATTTATATTCACACAAATGTCACTATTTTATTTCCCCCACAAAAATTCTTGAGGAAGAAGAAAAAAGAAACAAAATTTTAAAGAAATATTTTTCAGCCTCAGAAAATGTACATAATATTTCATGTAAATTTCATATCCATTTATATTATAGTTAAAAAAAATCACTTTTTTAGAATAGGAGATATTATTCTAGCCTTTTCCTAATTTCTGAATGTTTTTTTAGGCTTTGACATTCTCTGCTTGCCATCTACTGAACTGTCAAGTGTTTTAAGGCATTCTCTGTCAGTAGAATTACTGTTATAGAGATTCTCTTTAGTCTTCTCCAAAACAATTTTTCAAAATATCAAGATTTGAAAAGCACATCACACAAGGCTTCATTTGAACATTATTAAACATTAACTGCAATTGAGTTAAAACTTACTGGCAAGAGAGGGTTTTTGTTGGTGTACTGCTTTGAAGAACACAACAAATACTTTTGAAAAATAATGTCACAACTAAGAGTATGACTTGTTCATTACATGTCATTGAAAAAGATGGGTTTCAATGAAAACTTGTGCCTTGTTCCTTTCAACTACTAATATTTAATATTTGAGTGTGTGATAAATATGCCATTAGAAAAGTTGTGAAAATTGTTTGTGTGTTTGCATACAATTATTGTGTATGCCAGTGCTATGATGAATTAGAGGAAACATGGTTGAATATGTACATTTTCAGGTATCTGTTAATATGAAATAAGTCCTAAGAAGAATTTATATGGATTTTTTTTCCTGAAAAGAGACATAATCTATGATAGCTTCATGGGCACCATTACTTTGAATAGAAACATCAATGACAGCTGTTGCATGTATTACAGGAATGAATTTACAGCAAATCTGTGAGAGTCCTGTGAGCATTTCAAAGAAAAAGGCTACCTTTTTTTTCTGAATATAATCTTTTCCTGAGAAATTTAATTCAATTTACATACAAGTTTTTCCTTTAAAATTAGTTGAACTGCTGCATATTTTTCAGGGAAGAAAAACTGCCCTCAAATAAGGTGAAAATGAATGATATACTCTATGTCTTCATCTCCAGGATCTGAAATAGGAGCAAAAAATAATTAGGCATTGTAAAGTAAATTAAGACAGTAGTGAGATGGCCTTAAAAAAAGGCTATATCAAAACATTATAGCATTATATATAGTGACCACAATATCATATTTTTATTACATCTTCTAATTTGACCATCTCAAATGTGAGGGTAGCTTTATATATTTCAAGTGCTTTGAACATTAAAATCAACTATTTCTTATTATCTGGATACCTTTAATGATAGAATTTAATTTACTGCTAATGGCAACATTTTCTGAAAATACTGTTATAATATTGTGCTGGAATGGAGAGAGGGTTTCATATTCTTCTTCCTGATTCTTTTTCTCACAGGTTCTCTTTCAATAATAAGATTTGAGATATTACTCTTGTGCTTGAATGCTTATTGCACAACATGTCTGGATCTAGCTGAAACATCTGAAGTTGATTATTAGAAGCTGAGCCATCTGATATTGGTAGTCACTTCTTGGAGAAGTTGAAACTTTGCTAAGCTGCAGAATTTACACTGTGTCTCTGGGACACTGATTGGAAAGATCCCTTGAGATCTTTGCTGCTCCCTGAAGACAGTTTTCCACATTTATCACTGGTTACATGGACTGGAGAGAAGATTAGCACAGATTCTCTGCTCTTTCCTCTTTGAACTGCAAAAGACACCCATGGCCATGTTGTCCCAGAGCTTTGCAACTCCTTGCTGCAGCCTAAACTTCTTGATTTCCACATTTTCCACTATATCATTAATTTCTCAGGCAAGGAAACTCTAAAAACTGTTACTGGCTCACACTCAAGGTCAGGTAGTGTGGACTTCACAGGGTAAATGCTGTGGACTGAAGCTCAGTGTCCACACAGCTTAAAGACAGCCAGAGAAGAACCAAGAGACATTAGGCTGTTCAGAGGTTTCCCAGTATGTCAATGTTCAATTGGTACATTAGAAAACCAGTGGTTTGTCTCCCTTCAATATGTTTCCACTAATTGGTTTGGGAGGAGGATAAAAACACATGCAGGCAACACCCTGACCTGCTGAGCTCAACACAACAGTAAAGAGCTGCAGGTCCAGTGTGGAAAAGACCTCTACTCTTGTCAAGTCCTCTGACCCTCCTTCTTAAAAATGTTTCTATAACACCAGTGTTTGCTGACCTCTGGTGATAAATCAGGGTTAAATTTTTATCCTGTGAAATCATTAATGCTTGCAATAGATATCCCCTTTACAAAAAGATAGCTAGATTAATCAATATGTCATAGAATCATAGATTCATAGAATGGCTTGTGTTGGAAGGGGACCTTAAAGATCATCATGTTCTCCTGCCACAGGCAGGGACACCTTCCACTAGACCAAGTTACTGAGAGCCCCATCCAGCCTGGCCTTGAACACCTCCAGGGATGCAGCATCCACAACTTCTCTGGGCAACCTGTTCCAGTGCCTCAGCCCCCTCACAGTAAAGAGCTGTTTTCCTAATATCTAACCCAAACCACTCTCTTTCCTTTTAAACCTATTTTCCCATGTCTTGTCCCTACATATGGTCCTAAATAGTGTTGCTCCATCTTTCCTGTAAGTTCCCTTCAGGCACTGGAAGGCAGCAATTTCATCACCCTGAAGCTTTCTCTTTTCCAGGCTGCACAATCCCAATTCTCTCAGCCTTTCCTCAGAGGAGAGGTGCTCCATCCCTTTGATGAATTTTGTGGCCTCCTCTGAACTTGCTCCAACAGGTCATTCTTGTGTTTGGAGACCCAGAGCTGGATGCAGCACTGCAGGTGTTGCAGAGGGGCAGAATCCCCCTCCCTCTCCCTGCTGCCCACACTGCTTTGGATGCAGCCCAGGGTACTATTGGCTTTCTGGGATGCAAAGGAATATTACCAGCTCATATCCAGCCTCTCACCAGCATCCCCATCTCCCTCTTGGCAGGGCTGCTCCTGAACCCTTCATCCTGCAGCCTGTGTTGACACCAGGGGCTGCCCCGACCCAGCTGCAGCACCTTGCTCCTGGTCTTGTAAAAACTGCATGAGCTTCCCATGCACCCACATCTAGAGTAATACACTCAGCCATGGGAATTCTTACTGCATTTTGACAGCAGAAAAGATGTTTTTGCTGTTGTTTCGTCCTAGTCCCAATCATTGAAAAATTATTTTCAATGACAAGAAGGGAATTTTTCTCTATTAATTGTAGTAATAATTCTCTTTATTTAACTATTTTTTATAGTTACCTGAATTTTCCATTTTTCTCAAGTGAAATTTCTATTCTGGGTCCTTAAATATATTCCACAGTTTTGTGCTACCATATAACTCTTCAGGGGCTGAATTCATTTACTCAAGTGGCACTGATTGCACTATCCAGGGTCTTTCTCATTTGAACTGTATCCCACAAATATTGATGTTATGTCAGCATTTTCACAGTTAGCTCAATTACCAGCTATTTATAGCTGAGTGGCAAAATTTCTCAGAAGGTTTAGAACAGAATGGAAGAGCTTCAGGGGAGGGTTTGCTGTGAGAAGTGCCAATGAAATAATGTAGCAGCTTAAAAGGTTTTGAGGGAATGTACAGTGTAGGCATATGTGTGTAATTGGCAGTTGCAGCCATTTTCTGCTGTAGTTTTGTGCCTGGAATGGGATGGATATAGTTTTGTATTTTATAGTTGTTTATAAATAAAAATTATAGCCTAAAAATTTTGTGTACTTTAGTTTGGTATTTAAATATGCTTTTTACAAATACAGTGTTAGTTTGAGTGACCTAACTGAATGAAATGGCACTCACAGAAATTTAGACTGTTAATGAAAGGATTTTTCTAAATTATATTGTAACTTTCAGGGAAAGGAGAGATTCAACATCCTCAAAAGAAAGTATTTAACCAGCAGAAATTATGTGGTCCAGAGGAAGGCCCCCAAGGCAGTGGGACTGGATAACTTTCCCTGTGAGGAGAGGCTGAGGGAGCTTGGCTGGGTCATCCCCAGGGATGACCCCCAGGAAAAGGGACGGCTTCAGGGGTAACTATGAGCCCCTGCAAATTATAAGGGGTCATCGAGGAGATGGAGCCACCCTCACAGGGGAGGGTGGGAGGGTGGGAGCAAACAAATGCAGATTGTGAGAGGTTCATGCTGGGCATAAAGAGAAATTTTTCCTCAGTGTTCCCATGGACAGTGAGGCAGTGGAGCCTCACCCTGAGAGGCTGCACTGTCTCTGTCCTTGGAGGGTTTCAACCCATGACTGGGGCATGACCTGAGCAGCCAGGTCTGTCCCCAGGGCTGCAGTTTTAGGATTGCATTGTGTAAGACCCTGTGGCCCAGCTATGGGCCATTGCATTGAGGATCAGAAACTAATAGGGATATTTCTTTCTCTCCAGTTATACTACTTTTTCCTGGTTAGCTGTTTAATAATAATAATGCTTTATGATTTTTGTGGTCAGGGAAAATTACCCAATATAAATACTGTAACTAATGTAATACACACAGGGTCCCAGTTACTCTAGATAATTGAACTTGTTATCATTTGATGAGATCATCTAGTCACTGCTAGAGGGTTTATCAGGAAAAGCAAAAATAGAGCAGAGTACTTCAATACTTCCAGGCTTTGAGATCTGCTATCTGGCACTAGGAAAAATACCAGATCACTGTCAGTCCTTGTAGCATGCCATGACAGTCAACATTTTTTTTTCTCCTCCCTTTATTCTGCAGGAGCTGGTACACAGACAATGGGAAAGGGGAGAGTTCCCAAACACAAGCAGTGATCTATAGGTCCTGATCCCTAATCCCAGGGTCACACCCATAAAAATAACAGCAATTTTTCCTCTGATTTCAATGGACTTTGGATCAAGGTTAGGATAAATTGGAGATTTATTCCTCATCTCATTTGATGCTAAAACCAATGGGAAAACCCCAACATACCCTCATATGAGACAGCAGCCCTGCTAAGGGTTTCACTTTTTTCTTTCACTTTTCTTGATGTTTCAACTGTGATGTTTGAATCATCCTTAGGCAAAACATTTTTTGGCATCTCAGAATCACATTCTTGGTTAATATTACATTTTCCAAATATTTCTGATGTGACACTGCTATCAAGTTATTATGGTAAACCACTTCCCTTAAGAAATCTGTCCTGATTGGCCTATGACTTATATTGTTGTTCAGGGACAGCTTTTTAAGTGAACTTGAACTCTGACCAAAGTTGTGGTCTTCATATTCTTCTGGAGAACTAGATCTGCTTCTACCTACATATTTTAATATGCCCTTGCCTGTGAAATCTAAAGAGGTAACCATAACCACTAATGCCTGTGTCTTTCCAGCCTCCCAAGAAGAGAGAAAGTGCCCTTATTGCTTTGAGTAGCCATCATTGCAAAGTAACCATTACTTAATTTATCTTTATAGATAATATTTATTTGTATTTCTAACAGGTGAAACTCTCATGGACAATACAAATAAATAAATTGCTAATTTTCATTGATATCACCTAGAAACATTTCTGCCATAGCTGTTTGTCCTTTTGCTGATGTGACCAGCAGGAAGACATAATTATTGAACCATCAAAGTGTAATAGAAATGCCTCCATATATTTTTTTCTTACTGGTGACCGAAATGTCAAAGAAAAAAATTAGTTGTCTTCTATAAGAGCTTCAGGCTCTCTGTCCACAGCACTGCTTCTAACACTGCCAGTGAGAGATTCAGAGGACTGGAAAATTTTTAAACTATCCAAAATAGTCCCAGACTGAGAACAATTGGAATAAAGATTTTCTTCAGAGAAAAAGCTGATTTAGACTACCAGAAACACAGACACTGGAATGGTGTTTTAAAAGTCAGTTTTTCATAACAACTGAAGATCCAGCTGATTTATATCTTTGTGATCAGGTCTGATTTCATGAAAAATTTGTTTGATCCTCCTCAGAAAATTTCTACAGAAGAATAGGCTTACATTACAACCATAATTCTTGATCAGTGAGTTTGCATCTGATGGTTTTCGCACATAAGGTAATATTTATCTCACGTAAACCTGGCTCTAATTTTGAATCAGTCATCAGAGAAACCTTCAACTGAAGAAAGCTCTCAGGAGAGAATGTATCTGACTCAATGTTTTTTTGAAGATTCTTCCCTTCTTTCTCATTTTAATTTTAAAGGGGCACACACAGGTGAATTGTTTTCCTCCATCAGTTGTGAAGAAGTCTAGCCTTGTGAAGGCACTAGCTCAGATGTTTAGATGGGTTCCATCAGCACTATCCTTTTAGGGGGATGCCTTGGCACATTCGCAGATATTTTTCAAAGGGATGTTTATCAGATGTGATTTATGTTTATCTGAAGCTCTGAAACATTCAGCTCTGCCTTTCTGTGATGAACTTGTTAATGTCTGAAAACACTGTAGGAAATCCTGCAGTACTGTGGAATGATGCAGAATGGCACCAATGGTACAGATAAATATAGCTGCCATTTGGAGTCTGGTCCCAAATGCAGAGAAGGTTTTACATCATGTGCCAGTGATTGTGCCATTGAGTCATTCCCACAGTATGTACCAACAAAATCTTGCTGTCTTCTCTTTGATGGCTGCCAGCTACATTTAAATAGCTTGAAAATTGCTCACCTGTTTTGATATTAAAGTATTCAAATATCTATTCTGAGTACGTGAATAGTGCCAAGCATTTCCTGCAACATCCTGAGAATCATCGGCTCTAAATATGAATTTGTATTTTCCACATGGATGGAACTATAAAAGTATTCCATTCTACTGTTTCTTAAAGATGAAAAAGACCAAAAAAATTCTTTTAATAAGAAGTGAAATTTACACACTACTTCCAACCAAAATATGGTTTGTTTGCCCTTTTAAGAAACCACTGAATAAGCACATTTTGCATTTTGCTCTACTGATTGAATTATTTATTTCATGGTCTTTTTAGCTCATGCCCAGATTGCATCAGCTTCAGAACATAGCTCTAATGAAATAGAGTATTGTGAAAGTGTTCTACATAGCTGACTGTAATACATTTCCTAAATAAATACAAATTAAAATCGTAAGAGTAGACTGTGCATCAAAGCCTTCTTTCTCAGTTCTTGGCATCTGTGGGACTTGGCCAGTATTCTGTTTTGCCAGTTGAACCAAGTATGAGTTGGTATAATGATCCTACTCAGTCTGACCAACATCTTTTGTGTATCTTTGGAGGTTTTCCTCATAGCTTGTGACTTACAGCTGAACAGGGAAGAATGTTACTCTTTGCAGCTCTCAGACACTGCAACACAGTGCTTAGATGAATAGTTCCTTTTAATAAAAAGGATCAGTACAATTTTTCTTCGCATTCATATCTCCCACATGAAAGTAAGAGTTTGAACTGTAACTTAATGCTCTTTCTGAGCATAAGAAAACCCTTCACTGATCAAAGGATTTATTCTATTTATTTTTCCTTAAAAATGCAATTTGTTGATGGGAAAGTTAAGGCTATATAAGGTTATATTTTGTCCTGTCACCATGATAAAGTTTAATTTATATTACATGAATTAAACAATTAGCTAGATAACAGAATGCAGCTGATAGTTTATAAAAATGCAAAATACTGCTTTTCAAGAGATTTTATAGAAAAATATAATGGCTAAGTGATAACCATTTTGCCTAAGTAGCTCCATGAAATCCATACTTACAGATATAATTTATCAACTTGATCACAGTCATTAAAGCATCTTCACTTTATTTCCCCCTCAAACTTAATTCCCTCTGTTCTTGAAGAGAACTGAGCAAAGTTCACATCACTGCTATCTGTGGCAGTGCATGCACATTTCAGCTGTGCACATGGCTGATGGACTCATCCCATGCCCCTTCCTGAGTTGTGGTGAACTCTTGCTGATCCTGTTGCAATGCCCCCAAGGGCCAAACTCTCCTCTTCTGGATTCTGGCAAATGTGAGATTTCATTCCCTGGCACGAGCTTGAGGCACTGACACTGGGATTGTTTAGAAACACAGCAGGACTTCGTGGGGAGTTTTCCATGGAGCATGAATTTGAGAAAGGAGACTAAACTGGAAGCCTGTGTACTCCAGAAGATATGCTGGCATGGGAAGTGCAGGCAAGACCAGAACAGTCGGAGAGAGTTGGGATACAGAAAGGCATTAGAAATGGCATTTGACCAGAGATTGTAGCAGGAGGCACACAAATGAGCAAGTGATTTGCATAACTAATTTTTAAGTTGGACTAGTCAGGAAATAAATTCAGAATGATGAATGGGGAATTAAATGGAGAACTCTTTTAAAATGTTTAAACCCAAACAGATTATGCTTTTCTTATGAAGGGCATCTGATGGGTGCTCTCAAACATAACAGAAAACTTTTACAGAAAATGGCTTCTCTAAATATACAGCTGTCAATATTCCTGTTGAGGAAGAAAGTGTCTTGTAAAAATGAAAACAGCTTCAAGTGGTTTGGATCTTACAGTTTGTGTGGGCATAAACTAGATTAGCAGATAAATTTAGTCTGATGCATGGAACTTTGTACATGACACAATGTTTGAGCAAGTGACCTGGAGTCAAACATATCCTTGCACTAGAAGGTTGGGAGTTCAATCCCCATCTGGGGTTAAGGTTCAGCCTTGCCCCCTGACATGAATGTAACTGAAATCAGCTCTGTCTTCAAGGAGCTAAAAAACCCTTGGCAGTTCGAGTAAATAATTGGAAGATCAAAGCTAGCTACCTTTCTGTACTGAGACTGCAGGAGAAGACTGATCCTCATTTGGCATTATCTGACCTTCAGGCTATATTTTCATACACAGTGTAATATTACTTTGGATAAATGGCAATTTTAATTCCCTCCTCTTAATACAAAATTAGACAGAATTAAAATATATTCATACCTTTGTGTAATGCACAAATCAGCAACTGGAAAATTTCCTCCCTCCTCTCCTTCTTGAGCTACTATATATTTTTTCTGCAGCAAATAAGGTATTTCTGTAATTTAAAGCTGTGTTCTGGAATACATTTTCTTTCATTGTCATTGTATGGTAAAAATGTTTTTTTCAACTTCTGTCTGAATCTCTGAGGTGGAGAAAAGCTTTGGACTGCTGATCCACTGATAAAACAGCTTTACTCAGTGAAGAGTCAGGAAAAAATACTTAAAAATTTTGTAATTTCCCAGAGAGGTTAAAAGCCTTTGTTATGCAGTATTAACAACCAAAGCATTGGAAACAAATCTGGATCAAGTCACAAAATATTCTTTGTACTTTTTTTCTCCTCTTTGCTACACCAACAATCATGCTACAGCTCAGCAATGCCTCTGAAAATTCACATCTAATTAAGTGGATTCTATGGTTTCCTTCCTGTTGTTTCAAGAGAACTTCTGGCTAAGGCGATCCCGAGCATCTCTGGAATGCAAATTATCTTGCTTACTGAGAGCAAGACAGCATCTTGTCAGCACACTAAATGTTAAAATATCACAGATCTTTTGGTCTTGAACAGCATAGCAGACTTCACAGTGCAGTGGTAATGCAATTCATGTAGGATAGTACTGACTCCTAATCCTGTCTCTCAGGACAGTTCAAATATTTTGAAATTAAAAATTAAAACTGCTCTATGAGTTGGATATCTAAGTTCATTAGAGTACATATGCTGTAGTAATTCCTGTAGCACACAACTCAAATCATGGCTTACAACAATTTAAAAGCCCCTCCACTGCAATCTCCACCCCAGTCCTTTTGGGCCAGATGATCTGGTTTAACACTGGAATGAATTGCTCCCTTTGTTCCCAGCCTGACTAACAGCAGGGGTTCCTGCTGGAGCCCACCACTGATATACTCCACATCCTACTCCTCCCTGGGCTGCAGAGGGACAGCTGCTTCACCATGGTCTGCACCACAGGCTTCAAGGGGATCTTTGCTTCCCCAGCTCCCACCTGGCGTCCCACCCATAGGAGACAGCCCTCACTGGGATTCTCCAATGTGAGTCCTTCCCCTGGGGTACAGTTCTTCATGAACTGTTCCCTGAGGTGTCACAAGGCCTGCCAGCAAACCTGCTCCAGCCCAGGCTTCTCACAGGATCACAAGTCCCATCCTCCTTCAGGCATCCACCTGCTCTGGTGTGAGGCCTTGCATGGGCTTCAGGTGGGTCCCTGGCCCAGTGTGGACTCCTTCACATGTCACACTCCTTTCAAATCAAATTCACACTGCAGTTCCAGCCTGTCTGGCAAAGCAGCACAGAAAACAACAGCAACACCCTGGCCACCTGCCAGCCCAGGAACATTGCCATGGCTGTTATCAAAACGTTCCCAGGCACAATTCAGTGAGTGATCAGCAGTGCAGCACTACAGCAAGCAGCAGAAGCAGAAAGTGGCTGCTAACCAGCACTAGGCTCTAATACACAGCAAGGAAAGAGAGCCCCCTGACAAGCACAGGAGCCTGCTCATTATTACAAGCTAAACAGCACTAACAGATAATAATTCAAACTAATGTATCCCAATCAAATCTTTCGTTATCTTGAACTCTTTAAACATCATGTTGGGTGCCAAAAAGGACTGCTGTAGTTTAACCTCAAGCCAGCAGCTGAGCCCCATGCGACCACTCACTTACTTCCCCACTAGAGAGATTGGGGAGAGAATTGGAAGTGTAAAAGCAGGAAATCTTGTGGGTTGAGATAGAGACAGTTTAATAGGGAAAGCAAAGCCACAAACATGATCAAAGGGGAAAAAAAGAACTCACTGCCTCCCACGGGCGGGCAGGTGTTCAGCCATCTCCAGGAGAGAAGACACCCATCATGCATAGCTGTGACTTGGCAAGACAAATGGCATCACTCCAAATTTCCACCCCTTTCCTCCTCTTCCCCCCACTTTATATACCAAGCATGATATCAGATGGTCTGCAATACCCCTTCAATCACTTTGGGTCACCTGTCCTGGCTATGTCACCTTGCAACCACCCTCGCACCCCCAACTTTCTCACCAGCATGGCAGTAGGAAAAACAGAAACAGCCTTGACTCTGTGTTAGCCCTGCTCAGCAATAACAAAAACATTTCTATATTAACAACCCTGTGTTCAGCATGAATCCAAAACATAGCCCTGTACCAGCCACAGTGAAGAAAATTAACTCTAACCCAGCTGAAAATGAGCAGTTTTAAAAACTTATCCCAGTTTCCTTTTTTCTCAAAAATGCACTCATATTTTAATGAGAATAAAATTAGATCCATTCTGCAAAAATCATATACAGATGCTTAATGTTCTACACATGACTAGTTTCAATGAAGTTAATGGATTTTAGTTGTTATCGGAGGTAAACGAGAATTCATTATATGAGAAGGCTTCCTCTATTTGGAGGAAACAAAATTTAAACTACACATTTAAAAGAAATGGGTTTGCTATAAATCAGCTATTTTATTGTAATGTTATGGTTGAGCAATTAAATTAAAACCAAGACCAAGAATGCACAGGAAATCAAAACTGATGAATCTGATCTTCAGCTAGTGCAAACTCATACAGATTAAAGAAAGTAAAAAAAAAAAATGCAGTCTTTGAACCACATGAATATTTAGTGAAATGTTTCTATAGCAAAATAATCTAAATTTTCTAAAATTTCTAGTTTCTTGAATATCTTACAGTTAATACAGAGTTCCATGATGCTAATATCCATGCCTTTTTTTTTTTACATCTGGGTGATAATCATTAGAATCACTTGATCTGGAGTGGAGCCCTAGAGTGTATCTCTGACATGCCATTTACTAATCTTTCTCCAAGGAGATTATCCTAATGTACAAAATTCTAAGTTACTCCAAATAGCTACAATAACCTTGAAAAGGCTATGAAATCTATAATCTTTCTTCATATTAGAAATCTATTAATTCTCAGCAGAATAAATCTGGCCTTAAAACTTTGGAGATTTTAGATTTGTGTACAGTGACAAATATGGCCTTGAAAGCTTCCAAATTACTTAAAAAGCTCTACTTTCATGAATAATTTTCATTTGGACCTACCAATGAACTCAGCCTAAGTCCCATCAATTTCAAATGCTTGAGTATTGCCTTTAATGAGATACTTAAAGAAAGAATTGAATTCTTCCTTTTTTCTCTTTAAAAATATAAAACAGCATGTCAGTAATTTTGATCATGTGCCAGTCATTCTTGGTAGCAATACAGATTAACAACAAACCTGATTTTCTTAAAATAAAACCTTTAAACATTTTATTAAAGAAATGTACATGCCTCATTCCATTCATCTGTAGAGTTTTTAAACTAAGTAAAAAAGAAAATACTATTTTTAAAATATTGATGATTTTGAAGACTATAAACCTATGTGAAAGGTCTATGATGTTTATGGAGTTATATTGTACAAAAGACTTATCAGAAATGTGCTTTGAAGTATATCTTGTGGCTATCATCTCTGGGAAAGGAGAGGTTCGGAGAGGAGAGG
>VZRX01012939.1:0-49924 GCA_013398075.1 Notiomystis cincta | reverse complement strand
CCTTCCCCTCTTTCTGTCACACTGAGAGAATCATGAGGCTTTGAAATAAAAACTAGGGTATTACCTGGGAGCCCTGCAGGTGTAAACAGAGCAGCTGAAGCTTGCAGGCAGCAAGAACACACTGTCCAGATATGGAGGTTAGAAAATTCCAAAAGCATGAGAGGAAAGGACCAAAGGGTTGTGTGTTATCAATGTGCTGCTGAACAAATTTTATCCTTCTTTATACTGAAAGCAAAGCCATAAGCATATTAGTTAGCATGACTTCACCTATAAATTTACTAGAATTTTAAATGCATCATATCCATTTGTAGTGATGTGAAAGCTGGTAGCCATATCTTAGGCATTAAGTAGCTACATTGGTAAGAAAATCTTGGGGACACTTGCTGTTTTTAAGTCTGAAATGAATTATTTCATCTGTTTTCAATTTACCTAGACAGTTTTGGTATGCTTAGGGACATAAAAGCTGCATTATTTTCCTTCTCCAAAGTTGTTCTGGTTATATCATAATTATGTATGTGTTTTACAACTTCTAATTATTTAATTTTTTAATGAGTCTGCATTCTATTGGAACGACGTGCAGAGTTCTTTGCTGAATTTTTTTTAAGAGGGTGATACTCGGATTATCAAGGTACGGGTGACAGGACTTGGGGAAAACATTTTAGTCAATAGATTGGATACTTCATTCTTAAATTCTTTTACTTATCTGAGTGGAATCACAGGGCTTTGGTGACAGTGTCACTGATTTTGGTCTAGTGCTTACCCTTTTAATTGCTCACATACTAGCAACTTTTCTAATAGCTGAAGAGAGTAGGTCCACTGCCAATGTCAGGCCCCTATCCTCTGTAATTAAAATTTTGCAGAAAAGTCTTCTAGCTCATTTATATTCTCCTTATTCTTCTACACGTCTCATTCCATGAGCTAATTTTAGGGGCCAGAGGTAGGAAACAGGTACAGCAGGGGGTCTGAATTCTAACATCTAGCAGAGTGATAGGAAAAACTACACCTTTACCTTAACTGAGACAAGGATGTAAGATCATTATGTTTTCTCTTGGCAGAATTGCAGCAGTTTTTCCTACTGAACCTGACCATTGTCAATAATGGCAAGACTCTCAAGTGCTGCACGATGTACCCTGTGGATCCTTTTCTTTTCATATACAACAAATGAAGGTATGTTCGTCAATATTTTAAATTATTGTACTGAAGTCTTCCTTGACAGCATTTTTCCACGACCACTAGGTAATGCAGTTACCATTGCTGTAAAATTTGTACCTTCAAATGTCAGAAATATCCCTGTACTATAAAAAAAATCTTAGATTTTTTTTCTTTATATTGACCTTTCCTATTTGGGCAAGAGAAATTAGACGTTTGCAGAAAAGCCAGTCAGGTTTGGAAAGCCCTCTCGTCCTTCCCCACTGCCTGAACTGCCCTGGGTCCCTTCCTGTGAGCAGGGTCTCAGCGCGGCCCCGGAAGCCGCAGTGTCCGCTGGCCGCTGCTCCTGCGGCGCGTCCTGCGGTGCTGCCGCCGTTTGTGCTCCCCAGAGCCTGCCGAGTGGCGGAGCTGGAAGACGCGGTTGCCGGGCCTAGAGCGGATTTGGCCCCCTGTCTGTGGGACGCTGCAGCTCTGAGTTGCCCCTGCCGGGGCGCAGCCCGGGGACGGGCTCTGTGCTGTGTCCCTCGCCACCGTTCTCTCAGCCTGCAGGTGCATCACGTCTGAGTGCTGCTGGTTCTTTCAGAGTTACTTCATGAGGCTCAGTTGGCAGAAGCTGAATAGAAACATGGGTTGTTTTCATTGCAGCTTTTATGATGTTTGATTATAAATACAAATGAGATATGTATAGTAATGGTTTTCAACAATGTGTTTTTATTTTCTGGAAAATGAGTCTCACAGTTTGCTTTCTGTATTTTTTTTAACTAGCTCCACAATAGTCTATAGTTTCTTACATTTTGTTTTGTTTTATAAAGCAAACCAAGACAGTTAAAAGACAATTTAAAATATCGTATCTCTAAAAAAGAAGTTTTATTAGCTACTGTCTTATGGATTATGTGCAATTTGAATTAGTGAGAAGGATCACGGTTTGCAAGAGCACATTGGCAGGGTTGTCTGATCTAGGTGATCCCACCTTTTCCTTTCCCTGGATGATCTTTATCGAAGTTTAATTTTATTGTGTTTTGTTTGGGTTTGTTTGCCTAGTTAACTATGCATTTTAAGTTTCTTCAGCATCATGTACTCTTTGAGGATTAAAAAAGAAATTCAGTATTTCCGTTCCCTCTTTTAACTGTGCAAACTCAAAACAAATCCTGTACCGTATATGGTTTCAAAAGGAAACTCTCAAATATCTGAGCTTTTTTTAAAAAAATATGGTATGCCAGAGATGGAAAAGCAAGAAGGTGACAGGAAAAGAGCAGAGAATATAATTTAAAGTTCTGAAAAGACATGAGGGCACTGAATGCCAAGATAAAGTAAAACTGTTAGTCATCATGGCTTAACACAGCAGGAAGAGCTTCATTTAACTGAAGTATTCTTGAAAGTGTAAGATGATTAACACATTGAAAAATAGTGTCAATTATCTTTAAGGGCCTTGAATTGATAGTACTTCTGTTAAAAGTACATTTTAAAGTGAGAAAAGGAAACTAGCAATAAAATTACAAATGGCAGCCAAATATAAACAACATCAGTAGGATAATGATTACTGTAAAATAAGAAAGCATTGTGACTGTTGAAGTGTTGCAGAAGTTTGACTTGCATTTTCTAACTATTTGAACACCAATAAACCATGAATTGCAGTCAGTTCTAGGTTTATAAGCAGTCAATATACCAGCCAACTTAGAATCCAAATTTTATAGATCCAGTTGTGCTATATATCATGTCCACTAAAAGGTATCTGACCATCACATTTTACATTTGCAGATCCCGAACTGTATCAGAGTATGCAGAAGTTGAATCATAGTAAATAACACAAGTGGACTACAGAAAAATAGAAGTGTAGGGAAGATAAAATGAAATTAGGTATTTTCAGCAAAAAAAGCTTGGGAAGAATAACGTGAAATTTTGGTACCCATTGGAAGGAATAAGCCTATGAAGCAGAAGTAGCTGAAGGACAGTGACCTTGCAGGATGTGAATAAGTTGGCAACTGGGTCTTGAATTTGCAATATAAATGATCAGCATGGAGAGCATGTACAGAAAACTTGGTCTTGTATAATTGCCACAGAAAACCTAGCAGAATCCCTTTGGAAATTCTCAGAAAATCTTTATAGGATTCAAAAAACTAATCAAAGCTATTGTAAATTTTTTACCGGAAATTGACATGTAAAGCAGAACAGGATTTATATTTGTACAGCTTGTGCAAGAAAAGGGAGTACTGTTATTACTTACCTGTGAAAGAGAAGTCAAACATCAGAAAAGGCAAATAATTGTCTTGGATGATAAAAGTATTAGCTATTTCTGACTGCTTCACTGAGAAATGATCACATTCCAGGGTCCAGTACAGCAGTTGGCACTCTATTAGTCCAAATAACAACATGACCTTACTGTGTCCTAGCTTCTCCTCTTCTGTTCTGTGTATCACTCTTGTGGAGCACATCCTAAAATAAAGTGAGGCTAGAAGGGGTACTGAGGATTGTGGATTCTATTTCTGCTTCCAGTTCTAACAAAGATATTTTGACCAATATATTCTATTTTTTGCTTAAATACCACCAGTGAAAATAGTTATAAATTTGAACACTGGATTGCAGAGACTCTGGGTTTTCATGTACCTCTTCAGTGCCTGGCTCAGTGTGACTCAATCTCTCCTCGGTCTTGAATGCTCTCATGACAATGACAAGTAGAAGACAGAACAGAAAGTACTGAGTGAAATGAAGTAAAGATATACACTAGAAGAAGGACTATATCATCTAGGAATGTCATCTAGGCACTGGGGAGCTGCTCTGGGGAGGCAGGAGGTGTGCATTTGGGAAGCTTAGAACCAGTGTAGGTAAAGCATGAGCAATGATTGTAAGCAGTGATCGTGTTCTGACTCTGTTAATTATCTGCATTTTGGGTTTGACCCTTTTGTATTTAATAGGCAGGATGATGCTGTTTTGTAATTTAATGTTGATGTGTTTTAAACAGAGCTATTTGAATCAGGTTTTCTGTTCTTGGAAGTCTATGTTGGCTGAGATGTGCCTTTCTATCTCAGTATTGCTACTGCAGACTCTTCTTCTCCGAGACCATAGACATTGTCTCCAGAAAGGTGGAGACAGTCTGAGTGCCCCTCTTTCCATTTATCCAGACACAAAAAATAACAGTGCATTCACTTAATTTGTAGGGATGTTGCAGCTCCATTTAGATGGAAAAGTTAATGTTTCTGCTTAGTCCAGTATAATCTTCTGATTCTCTTGCTTCTCATTGTATTCTACTTTCCCCTAGTTATGACTGCAGGACACATACAAGAATTTGCATGCTTCACTGACTATGACAAAGAGCTGGTTTGTCACTGGAAGGTGCCTGTACAAACCAATTGCTCCAAAGAATTCCTGCTGTGGTACAGCAAGGAAACTTCGGTGTTGTAAGTATTTAATAAGATATTACACTGCCATTGTTAGAGCTTCATATTGGCTTTAATTCCCTCCCTCTACTGTGGGTGTCTGGGACAAAATGTAGCTCAGATTATTCCTCTTTAAAGTAAAATGGATTATTTCCTTTTAAATAAAATGGGTTTCTGCAATTAACAGCACTCTCTGTCCAGTGGTCTTCTCTTCTGTTGAAGTTTCTGCTCTCTTAGTACAGAGGAGGGATCAAGTCATACTGGTAGGAGTGGTAGGGCTCTTAGAAGTCTGGAAAACCTGAACATCATGCAGAATTTTACCTTCTTCATGAGAAATCTTACATGATTCACTGGTCTGTAGCCTGTGTGAAGGATACTCTTTGCTGGAGCCCAGGTGATTGTCTCTGCAGACAGTCTTAGTTCCATGTTCAGGCACAGACTGTTGTCCCTGTCCTGAGCAGGGCCAGTCATCATCTCTTACAAAAGAAGATGCATCTGGATTCTCCTGTTCCTCTCTGTATGATTTCACCACACTGACATTCAAATAACGTTGCTCATACACTGCAATAAGCCTGTTCCTATACTAACAAGGTGTTAGTATGTTTGTTTAGAGGCTGAAGTGTGACAAAGGGTGGTATTTGGGATCAATCCTTAGCCTTTCTATCAAGTTTTTCATTTGTGTGATACAGATATCCAGGGCTGAGTTGGGAGGGTGGGTTGTTTGGGGATCTCAGTTTTGTTTTGGAAACATTTCTGGGAACTGACTCGTCTCAGTTTTGATTAGTTTGACATGTTGGGAAACTTGATTTCACCTTTTCAAGGAATAGTGTGTCACATTCTCTTAAATGTCACTTAATTTTGTGCCTGTTTTTCAGAAACATGTGTGTTCCTGAGAATGAAAAGGACAGTTTAAGGTGTACTTGTACAATATATCCAGATTATTTTGTATCAGGCCTCACATATTTTCTAGCCCTACAATTCAATGGGACTGATATGTGGAATTACAGTGTTAATCCAGCCCTTGTTGGTAAGAACTTCTTTACTTTGCCACTGGTACATCTGGTTCCAGGCTTTGCAGTTCTAGCTAATGTCTCATTCATGTCACTAGAACAGTTTTTGCTTGTCAGAGGTGCAAAGTGTCGCGGTAGCTTAAATGCAAAATCCATTTGTTTTAGAAATTTAATTCTGGATTACATTTTTAAGGAATGAATGTAAGTAATGGGGAAAGCAGAGAGTGATTTTTCCTCTAGTTGTGCCCTCTCAGCCAGGAGCCAGAAGGAGTTTGGGGGCTTAGATTATCTTCAGTGCATTTTACTTGTGGCTTACAGGATGAAGAGGAATCATGCTACTTTCAGTTTCTAGAAAGAAACTAGGTTATCCCCACTGAAATTCTTCTTGTTCCTGTCTCTGTCATACTCTGATTTTTCATGCTAGCTGAATCATGCTACATGAGCAGATTGCTGTTGGATTTTAACAGCCAATGATAAAAAAGTTAAAGAGACTGCTCCTGAACAGGACAGAGTGTAGCCACAGTTCGTGTCTCTGCCTAGGCAGAAGTGGGCTTGTTGGTAACGCCTGTCACCTTAAACACTCCGGAGAAACCATTTGCATACCTTAGGCAGGCTGAGGAGCTGCTTCTCTTGAGAATACTTGATTGATGCTGCTGCTTGTCTGCCAGATAAGCAGAAGCCCATATCAATTTCCAAGAGACAGGGAGCCAGGACAGCTTGGCTGCAACGTTGGAGCTATGTGCCCACCCAGCCTCACAGCTGCTATTGTCAGAGCACAGGTTGTTCCCATTTCTCCAGGCTGAAAGATACATCCAGTGCACCAAAAGGCTGTGCTTGCAGTCTGTTCAGCCAGCTTGAAGAATCAGTGCTTGTTAATAAATACCCTGAAGTTGCTCAGGTTTGGCCTCTCTATCTTTGTGCTACAGCATAGTGAAAAGGGCTAAGTGCATTGACTGCAATAATATTCTGGTCTCTGTTGGATGCTTCTCTCTCTGCTTGTCTCTATCAGTGTTCTCCCATTACCCTGTTCTGTATTTTTCAATATACAGTTAAGCCAAAGGCCCCCAAAAATCTTGCCATTGAGAAAGCTGAAAATGGTAACTTCAATCTGAGTTGGGAGGAGAGCTGCTCTCCTTCATCCTTGCTCTCTAGACAGCCAGTCATCTATGAAGTGAAATACTGGAGGAAGCAGCACCCAACAGAGGTAAGAGACACCCAGTCTCTTCATTTTCTGACTCCGAAGCTTTAAGGTTTAAAAAGTCCTCTAGAAAGTCACTTCATGAATAGTAGAGTAAGGGCTAGCTAGAGCAAGTCCCACAGCATTCCTGCTTACACACTTGCCACAGTTCACTTTGCCCCCAGGATGGTTCAGCTGGATGTCAGAGGATGGAAACTCTTCTGATTGCCACCCCAAAATGGTCTGATGCTTGCAGTAGACAGGGCAGAGAAAATACAATGCTTCTGTTCCCTGAACTTCATTTGCTCTTTAGACATCAGGAAGCTGGAGGTTGGTAGCTCTGTGGGGCAGGTGAGGCACTTCAAAGACCCTTCTGAATAATCCAGCTTTTCTGAGCTGGGCTTCTTCTGGTAGCAGAAGAATATGCATGTGTCATGTAACAAATGCCACCTGCTGATGACGTGAACTGTAATATCATACACAGTCGTTGGTTTGTTCATTTGTGAAAGGTCACTGAAACACATAACACTATTGGTATTTAGTTGCTGTCACTAACCCTTCACCTTATAAAGAAATCAAAGTGAACTTTCTCACTTTCTTTTCAGGTTTCTGTAAAAGCAATTAACTACCAGGCAAAAAGCTTTGAGATTACAGCAAGCTCCTTGAAGAGAGGCTATGATTATGTTGCAAGTCTCAGGTGTAACTACACGGACTACCCAGCCTACTGGAGTGAATGGAGTGAAGAAGTTGAATTTCACTATGGTAATAGTGTCAAAAATAGCAGCTTGGTAAAAGGATGGTATACAGTCTTACACACTCTGCTGCTCTCTTGGAGGAGAGTTATGGACTCATCATCTTCATAATTTTGAATGTAATGTGAATACATCTGTAAAGGCTTCCAAAGACACTAGACACAGATAGGCAACTCCTTGGGAAACTAAGGAAGAGAAGACCAAGGGAGGTTGGATTGTTTAGCCTTGTGAAAAAAAGGCTGAAAGGGATGTGTTTATTCTCTATAAATATTTCATGAAGTAGACAACAGGGAAGGAGATATTTGAACTAAGCAGCATCTCTCTTGATGTGAGAGCAAGTGGGAATACATTAACAAGATCTCTCTATCTATCTATCGAGGCTGAAAATTACACAGTATTTTAATCATCAGAGGTGTGAGCATTTATAAAAATCCCTGAAGAGCAAGGGAGAGAACAAGAAACAGCTGCACTACAGTGACAGTGATAGTGCCCCTTTAGGCACTGTGTGGTAGGCCTCGTCCCTGAGGGCTGGTGGCCTCGCAGTGCACATCGGCTCTCCCAGCTCCTGCCACACCCAGTAGCTGCCACAGTGCCGGAGCCAGCGGTCTCTGCCACACCACACCATCGCTGCTGGCAGCTCTGAGGGACTGTTGTTTATGTGCTGGAGGCTTTATTTTACATCCTCTAAAAGAGCATTGTTTTAAGTTGCAGAAGAGCAGCAAATAATTTCGTATTGCAGGTGATTACATTTAGATGCACGTTCACATGTAAATATTTGCTTGTTTAACAGATTACCAAGTGAAGGCTGAAGACATTCTGCAGATGGCTGTGCCCACATCCTGCATACTGATCATGGCAGGATCCGTTATTTGTTACTTCTGTTTCACCAAGTAGGTATCCTGCTTGTTAGAGAGTTTATAGAGTAACAGTTTATAGGGATATCAGTATTGCTGTTGATTAGCCAAATGTCTGGTAGCACAGAAATCTAATGGTTTGGGGTTTCTCAGCACCTTTATATAGCTGTCTGTGAGCAGAGATTTTATAAACACAAGTCAGTTGCACTCTGTCATTTTCTGAATAGTCTTTGTCACTTATTAATCTTACTAGAATAGGCTTGCTATATTAGGGGGTTGTCAGTTTTGGACCCTGGTCTTCGCTGGAGTTAAAGTAATGATGGCTAAATGCCTTTATTTCTTTCAACTTTTTAAAAATGGTAGTGCGAAAATGAGATCCTGTCTATTTCACGCATAATTTTAAACATAATTGGAAGAACAGGTGACTGTTACTGTGCAGAGCAGTCACATACCAAACATATAAACTGGTTTAATGAAAAGCAGGAGATGCAGAAAATTAACATTCTGTTGCTGCAATGCAGATGCCTAAGGGGGAAGGGAGACCAGAAGAGAGAAATGTACACTGATTAAGCGCAAGTGCAGTCAAAACAAGTGATTTCCATTCTTCCCTTGCAGAGTGAAGAAAGAATGGTGGGATCAAATCCCAAATCCAGCAAAAAGCCATTTGGTTGTAAAAAATGTCAAGGTAATTTAAAAGCTTTGCAAAAAATACCTTTTCCTGATCATCAGAAGTAGAATATGTAATAAATTCTATTGTCTGTCTAGTGCAAGGGATACTAAGTACAATTCATAATGTGTCCTAAATCTCATTTGTATCTTTATTAGTTTTCAGTTTTGTGCTACTTGGATGAAATTAAATTCCCATTCCATGATTTAAAGCAGAGCCATATGGAACAACAAATGTAAGTAAGATTAAAAAAATCCCTCTGCTTTACAGCATAAAATTATTTCCTGTACCATAAACATTAACTGTCCTTCCCTATTGACTTCCGAAAACAGAAGTTGCAAGAACTGTCTGACTCAAAGTTTGTCAAGCCAAAACTTCAAGGGAAAAGATAACATCAGAAATGTTGAGAAATCCTGCAGTTGCCACAGCAAGTCTGGAGAGTGGTTGCCAGAGGGCAACAGTGCAGTTTTAACCCCTGATACAATACCAGTTGAAGAGTCTGTAGAAATCTGTGTATGTTTAACAGACAGTGAAACTGAGAGCCAAGAAGAAACTGGCAACCAGATCACCATGTTTGAGCCTTGTGAGAGCAGCATCAGTGCTTTCAGAGAGCACCCTGAACACAATGAGTTACTAGCTAACATGTTTGATGCACTCCTGGCAGATGAAAATAACATGCAAGACAATAAAGGCCGAAACATCCCCACAGCTGAGAGGAAAACCTTACAGAACATTGGGTCAGAAAATCCATCACAGCAAAATCCAGAAGAAAGTGCAGCCCAGAGTCAGCAACCATGTGATATTTCTCATACAGCTCCCCTTTTCACCAAAGCCTCTCAAGATGACTACAATTGTAGTACAGTCAGCAAAGAGTCAGAACTATCAGAAGAATCCTTTGAATCTGGCTATCGGAGCTCCAGCATAAATTCTACTTCTCTGAATGCAAGAGATCTTCAACAAATGGTTCATCAAAGCCTTTTTCTATGTAGTTCTGAAAGTGAGCTTGACTCTTGTGTCATAATCCAGGAATCTACAAATAAACCATTGATTGGAACCAAAACAGACAGAATAAACAGCCCTGCAGACAAGAGTTTTGATACCCTTGTGCCTGCATCCATGGCGTTGTGTAGTTCTGCCTACAAGAGCTGTGACGCCCTTTTGTCTCCATCCCTGGAACCCTGTGGCTCTGCCTACAGGAGCTTTAATGTGCTTGTGTCTGCATGCAAGGAACCGAGCAGCTCTGCATACAAGAGCTTCAGTGCCCTCGCGTCTCAGTCAGTGGCTAACAGTAACCTGACTCTGTGCTTTGAGAGCCTGCCTTCCTCACCTCCTTTGGTTCAGTTCTCAGAGACAGTGGAATGCAGCTGCAGAGGTCAAAGTGGTCAGCCTCCTAGCAACCAGACGTGTTATAACAACTACAGATCTCCCAGCACTGAGCTTGATTTTCTGTCTTTCTCCACGCATGCAAATGAAGGTGCTTCAGCTTTTCTGTCAGAGGAAGAAATAGATAAGCAAGTAATATATCAAAATGTTCAAAGGAAAGCCAATATACTTTCTTGCCACATTGCACCTCAGCCATCTGGCGATCAGCCTTTTGGTAGTGCAGGTAAATGTAACAGTCTATACTGGGACAGTGACAATGAGGTTATCTCTGCATCACTATGTGAATCCTTCATTAGTCTCTGCAACAACCTGAGTGAAGCACCTCCAGATTCTGCAATCTGTGAACCTGACCCAAGGATAAAGGACTGTGTATGTTTGACTGTTCAGGGCTCTGACTGCACCGTTGTCCCAGGTTTAGCATCTAGTGAGAATGACACACAGACTAGTGATGGCAGCCCTTGGATCAGCAGTGCTAATGAGCTGTCTGGTGGTAGGAATGCTGAAAATACCAGCAGAGATAAACAGCTGTTGCATTTGTTAGAGATGAAATGTCAAGATTTAAACAGCAGAGAAAGAGGTACGAAGGGGACAAAATAGAAAAGCTTTACTGTTAAAGTAATGCAGGAGGGTGGTGATAACAATCTAAAATACTGACTTCCACTGCCACTCACATAACCACTTGAGGGAACTTGGAGATGCAGGGGGAAGTGCAGAGGTGCTGAAGCATGCTGAGGGGTGGGTGGGGTGTGTGGCTCAGCAGCCAACTTACTGGCATCACTGGACAATATTGGACTAAACTTACACAGAAAAATTGCAGAGCCCCTGGGACTCCATGGCTCAGACAAGGTGTTACCTTGTCATCTTGTGAGTCCTTCTGATTCTCACACCATTCACTATGAGGACTCCAGTCTGACACTTGCAGTTAAAAAAAGAGCAGTAGAACTGTTAAGGGAAAACAGCAGGAAGAATGAGAAAAAGATGAAGCTTGTGCAAACCCTTGCCCAAGAGGACAATTGCTATATGGAGGTAGCCTAGCCACATTTGCAAAGACTGAACTAGTCTTTGGAACTAAACTGTGTGGCAAGTTGAATTGTTGCTTGACTGAAGTGAGGGCTGCTATAGGTCACCCATGATTCTTTGGGTTCTAGCACTCAGGCCTGCCTGGGACTGGCAGCTAGGACATGATGCAGACCCCTGGGGACAGCTGGGGTTAGCACCCAGCAGTGGCAGCCACAGCTCTACAGGGACAAAGTCAGAGCTGATGTCTCCAGCTGTGAGCAATCTCTGAAAGGGATCGGTAGCTGCAGGAAGCAGGAGTTGTTAGCACAGCTCCTGTGGTTATCGCCCTGGCTGTGTGTTGTTTGGGAAGCACACAAAAGGTGATGTGGAACGTGCTGGCACACTTGAAAGTGGGGCATAGGTGCAGGTCCATAGCGAAGGTGATTGACCTATCACACAGCTTCCATAACTTACTTCTTTTGGGGTGGGGGATATTGTCCTGTGTGCTTAGCCCTGGCATGGGGGGTGTATGTTTCTATACCTGCTCAATCAAGACGTAAAATAAAGATTACCATCATTTGCACTTACACAGTGCTGTTATTGGTGATTAATTTCTTATCTTGTGGAAACAAGCAGAGTTACTTCAGCAGCTGTAAAAGGAATTGCGCATTTCTATGCAGTGTTTCTTCCCAGAAAGATTATCCAGTGTGTGGTCTGACACTCTACCTTCGTGGAATATTTTTTTGGCTTCTTGTTCTTGTCCAGTCAGAATGGGAATTAGCCTGCACCTTAAAGGCAGTATGTACTTCTTGTTGGATAATTATTAAGAAGTTTTACTGACAACTTCTCTACAGCATAATTATATATTTTGGTATGGTAAATTCCACCCTAGTGTGTCTGAGGTGGCATAAAACAGTTAAGAACCATTAAGTAATGGAGTTTTTTTATTTAAATGTATACCTTAATTCTCATTTAGAAAATTCTATTTGTATTGCCATTCATAAGGAAGGAAACCATAATGCTAAGCACAGCAACTGGTACTACAAGTCTGTCTTCCAAGCTGGCAAAGTACTAGAGGTATCTATGTAGGAACACCAGTGGTGCTTTCTTTCTCTTCTGTGCTCTCCCTTGCATTCTTTGTGAAATCCTCCATGAAGGCTTGTGCTTGGCTGGAGAGGTCTGCTCAGGCCAACCTTGCTGCAGCATTTGCTTCTCTGCTGAGCCCCAGCTCCATTCTGCCTTTCCCTGGCTTTTTTCTTTCACATAGCTATGCCCTCCAGTCTGCACATTTCCATAAGATGGCTTTCTGTGTGGGATTGTTCTTCCCTTTCTCTCTCTTCACTGTTTCTCAGGTGAAATGGAACCTATCTCTCAGAGATGGGGAATCTTTGTTCTATGCCTTTGTGTAACCCCGAACTGGAGACAGACCATGGGGCTGATTGGGGAAGCTCTCTGGCTCATCCTCTACCTGTAACAGGCTGTAGTGCGAGCTGAGTTCCATATTCCATCCTCTAGCCCTGCCACTTTTGCCATCCATAGCTATTACTAGGCTATGAAACCCAGGTGTGTGTCAAGTGACAGGTTTCTAGCCCAGGCAGGTAATCTGCCCCTTGGGTGGTGAGTGGGAGTTGTGACTTTGAGCTCACAGTGAGAGATCTGTACTGAGATCACCACCTGGGGACCAGCCTGTGCCTGCATGCTTATAGAGAAGAGGCAGTTCACCCTCCCAAGAGAGGAGCTTTGGTACTCTCCAGGCATGTCCTTTTTGCTAGTGGAGGGCTCCTGCCAGCATAGAGAATTACTTATTACAGTAAGTGTATTTTCAGTGGTTTTCAGTTTGTTTTGAAAGACAGCTGTGCAAGTGAAGGCTTGTGCCAAGTTTTAGCCTAGTTATAGTGCCATTTATTACTTGCTCACAAGCGCTCCATCTCCACATCTTTCTCACCTGGCTGTCTATCAAATACTAGCAACCTGACTCACCATGAGTGAAATAGGTTCCTGAGAAAAAAAGCTGGTGCATGCACAGTTCAGGAGAAACTAGTTCAGATACACTCTTTCCATTGCAGAAATGCCACAGGCTTGGCTTGTTTTCAGTTCTTTTCTGAACAGAGTTGGCTCCTTGGAAATACGCACCTGAAAGAATCAGCTATTGGCAAATTCCCATCAATCATGAGGTTTGTCATTGCCTGTAGAAAACTAATAATAATCACATGACAAGGCTGATACTAGTATGGAGCGGGAGCTTGAGGATGTGGAGTCGGGTTCTTGGGGGTAGGGACAAGTTAATTTAGGGTGAAGGAGGGGTCAGCTTTTTAAACAGCCTTCTTCTGCATCCTGCTTTGTGACCCTACATTGTTGAGACAGGGTGCAAGGATGTCCAAGTGTTCACCCTCCACAAGCTACAACCTTTATATAAGAAAACCAGTTCTTTTAAGTGTTGCAGTGATAGGGCCAAAGGAGCAAAGGATTAGAGAACTGAATGAGGGGGTTGTAATTCCCAAAACCCTGATCCCTAAGGTTTACTGCTGACCATGGAATTCTGTGACAAAACTCCTTAATGAAGAGAGGCTGAGGGAACAGGTTTTTTTCTCCTATGTCTTTTCTGTAGAAAACCTCTTAGGAAGCATGATTCATGTGGTTTGTGTTCTAGCCCTGACAGAGGTGCTTCCAAAGTGTATTATTTTGTATGCAGTTGCTTTTACAGAAAACAGGTCATTTTTATTAATTGTTGAAGGGCTATGCCTGTGCAATGCCCAGGCCTGTGTGCCCCTGCATGCTCACAAACACACAGATCATTTTGCACTTCTGCAGATTGCTGAATACAAGGTCTGCCTCAGGCTCCCATGTGATGATGTGTCTTGATCTCACATTACCCGGAATTTGAGTTTTTTTCACCACGCTTCTGTGACTGAGACTTTGCAGTCACGGCCAGAACCTTCAAGGCCTCTCCTACTGCACCAAAGTCACA
This sequence comes from Notiomystis cincta, assembly GCA_013398075.1. Classification (NCBI taxonomy): domain Eukaryota; kingdom Metazoa; phylum Chordata; class Aves; order Passeriformes; family Notiomystidae; genus Notiomystis; species Notiomystis cincta. Next base: position 35,591 of record VZRX01012939.1, on the reverse strand, counting down.
AGGTCGGAAGTGAAGCAACAGCTCAGCAGGAACTTTCTGGTAAAAAAAGCAGGGAGACAGTGAACTGGTCTGGTTTTGAACTGCAGGACTGTTCTCTTTCTAAGCAGATTGCTCCAAAGCCTAGGAAAAACACGGCCAAGTGAGGAAGAAGGCACTTTCCCGATACCTCATTAACACAATCAAAGTTAAAGCTTAATGATTTGCCATACCTCAGCCTGTTTTCCCAGAGTGCCTAATAACAGCTGTCAGCAGCACTGCTGGATTGCTAAATCCTGAGTGTTTTCCTTCCTTGTGACAAGCTTGTTTAGATGAACTTTACATCTCTTCTGAACTCTGGCCAAAGGTGCTTTGCTCTCTTTGTCTCTTTGGCTGTCCTGCTTCCAATCTGCCCCTTCTGTGGCTTTCTTAACATTGAAATGTCCATACTGCCCCTTCAGTAAGACTGCAAGATGAAAGAGAAGAAAAACTGGCAGCAGCCCTAGTTGAAGAGAATGGGGAACTGGCTGCTGTGGCACATTTAACTGCATGAGAGGAGGAGCAGCTGCTTTGTTCTTTTTTTCGCTCTTAGCCAGAATGCTCTCTATAAAACTGACCATCTGTGCATGAGACCTAAGAGTCCATATTCTGAATGTAGGGAGGCAATTGTCATGGCAAGAGTTGTTACAGTACAGCCTGTGAGGCTCAGCCTGTCTTTGGTAGAGGGATTACTGTGCTAGACCTGCCCCAGTCCATGGAGTGTGGCAGGTGTCCTAAGGACCTCTTGTCCCAGTTTAGTGATGGGTCAGCCATTTCCTTCATCCTATCTCTCTCTACCCAATTGTAAAGAGCAGGGCATTCATAACAGTGTGGTGTTTGTCCTGTGATTGAAGACTACAAACTTGGTGACTAACACGTAGCGCCGGGATTTTCCTACTTGGTGCTGTTTCCCCAGCTCTGAGAAATGGGGAAATTTGCTATAAGCTAAAGGGTTTGAGGTTGACTGCTTCTCCCCAGCTCAGCTACTGCTGGTTTCACTTGCAATGAGCCACCCACACAGCAACAAGAATTATAATGAGGTGAGAAAGCACTGGACTGAGTTCTGGGGGTAGAATTTCCACACCTGGGTCAGCCTTAAAACCAGTCCCCAGTTCTTGTTTTGATGCCCTAGAGAGTTTCTGCGAGAACCAGGTGTGCACTGGCCGTGGCTGGCCATGGAGCCAGTGCCTGGGGTAAGTAGCCGGCTGAGGCCTGGAAGGAACTGGCTTGTACCATGCTGCAAGTGGTGACCAGTGCACTTGTCTGGCCCTGGGCTTGAAGGTTGTGCAGGGCAGTTCACTGCTGGGTGGTCTTCCCCCTCCACCACCTGGCTGAGGTGCTTCAGAAACACATAGCATGCTCCTCCACAACATGAGGGGGGGCAATGAAGCCATGAAATGCCTTGTTTCCTCCAGTAGAGCAGGAATTAGGATACGCAGTTTGGCATGTGCTGCCTATTTCATGGCCTCATTCTGAGCTGTGCTGGGCCCCTGCCACCAACACTCTTGTTCAGGAGTTTTAGGAATTCTTTCCACTTCTGGTCAAACTGCCTTTGTTGTTCTTACAACTTAAAAACCCCCAGCTGTGCTCCTGTATTGGGGTTGTGTAGCAAGATTTCATAGTGGAAGGGGGCTACAATGGTGGCTTTTCTAAGAAGCCACTCCCTTCCTGCCTTTTCTCCTAAAGACACAGTACACTGCTGCCAGTGACATGAGAAGTCATTAAATATGTTGGAACTGCATGTTCTGTGGTTTACAGATGCAGCTGGCCACCCCCCTACAGCTTGCTGTGTGAGCCCTTTGCTTTGTTTTGCACATACAGCCGCAGGCAGAGGCTGAAGGCAGCTGGTGTGTTTTTCACCCTGTGCCAGGTGCTGGAAGCTGCCGAAGGCACACTCCATTGCTGCACCAGCCCCAGGTGTGGAAGACCTGCAGCCAGGCAGGATAGGTGAGGCATGCTGATTTTTGACAGCTGTGGTATAACAGAGCTCCATGAGATGCAGATGAGGCTTTTGCCATAAAGAGCTGTGTGCCAGCAGCGGAGTTCTGGTCTTGGTGTATCCCCACTTGCTCAGATCTGGAGACAAGCTGATAGCTGTTGCCTCTAAGGGGATCAGTTTCTGCCAACCTGCATGAAAGGAGCAGAGAGTTCTGCCAGCACTGCCAACTCTGGTGAGCGCTGTGGGAATGCGTGACAGTCTTGTTGACCTCATACAGAGATGCTGTGGGCATGCTTTGCATGGTGCAGCTGAGGATGCTGGGTTTGAGCCTGAGCAGAGCTGTAGGTTTCTGTTCCAGATGGTCAGGGTGAGTTCACAAGCACAGTCATTCCTGTTTCTCTTTACCAGCATGTGTCTGGTGATTTCCTAAGAGAAGATATGAACCTCTTTGCAATCTCTTCCATGTGAGCAAGACGTACATAGCCACAGCTCTGTGAAGGTAAGCCCTTTTCCTCTGGCTGGAGCCAAAGTGATGTCCTCTTACTACAGCCTTCATGCAGTATGGGTTTAGACTTGATGGATATTGGGGAAAACAAGAGGCTGAGCCCAGTGTTGATGGCTACAGATAACTGGCAAAGGCAGAAAGGAGGCAGGAGGACAGGATGCTGGGGTCTCTGCAGGTGACACTCAGTATTCCCCAGACTGAAAGCAATGCACTCCTCCCTCCCCTGCAGCATCCTGTGTCAGCTCACAGCCACCACCTGTGGAGCTTTGGTGTTTTTCAGCCTGTTGCTTTGCTGACTAACACCTCTGCTTTCTGCCTGGCTCATTCATATTTTAGCCTGTTTCCTGAGCTTTGAGGTGGTTTCTTCTATAGCTTTCCCTTCCAGCAGAACACTGTTACTCATATCTCAGCTGTTCTCCTGCCATTTTTTACTTATCGTAATGTATGATTCTTTTCCTCCTAAATGTCACCAGCCAGTAATGGTGCCTTTGACCCTGAAGTTATGGCAGGTCTGTATCTTTGATGCTGCTGAGGATGCTGGTTTAATTCTGTTATGACAGGAAGAAAGTACAGAGGTAGTACTATTCCTGTGGAGTTTTTTCTCCTTTTCTCCAAATCATGAACCTGATAACTCCTAGTGTGACTAGTTTTATGTTCTAGAGAAAGGAATTGTCAGCTCTGAATGTCATTTTTTCGATGTGTATTCTTGCTGATAAATACATACAAATGTTGCCCTTCTTCCAGTGATGGCAAAATGGTTGTGGGTCATGAATAGCAGCGCCTACCAAGCCTTGCCTTGCACTTGCTTCTTGCTGAATATTGCTGCTGCAGGCTGGGCTGAAATTATACTTTTTATGAGTTAAATTTGAGGAAAACAGACCTTTTGGTGCAATATGTTTAAATTTATGAAGTCATTGGTCTTACAGTGCTACCAGGGTTCTTGTTTTTAAAATTAGCTCTGTAATAGTAAATGCATGTTATTGCATGGTTTAAAAGTAGTGTGGCTTGTGCCTGCCAGACTATCACTCTTTGGATTGATTGCACATGCTGCTCTTTCACTCCTTCCTCTGCACAAACAACGGTACTGGCACACCTTGGAGAGCCCTGTGTAATCAGGGGACAAAAGCTACACCACTGTCCTGGTGTGCTATCTTCACAACAGAAAGATATTACTAAGAGCCTGGGAAGTTTCTAGCTTAGCTGCTCAGCCTCATTGACCCTGTACTGTCCCACACTGCACCCAAGAGTGGTGACAATCTCCACAACCCACAGGCACCATCAGCTGAGACAAGTCTTTTCTAGAAGCTTGGGCCTGACATTGTGCCTGTAAGTGATCTACAAAGCACGGAGAAGAGAGAGCTGGTCTTTCACAGAGGCTGCTTCAAACACCATGAGAAGCAGTTTCTGGACTAGGTGATGTGACCTTCTCCATGCATGTTCTAATGGTGTACAACCAGCTCAGTTACCAGCAACTACCTGGCAAGCATAGTCAAGAGCCACCTACCCTGGCCTGAACATTCCAAAACATCTGTTTTTCACAGGGTGAGTCAGAGGCATGGAGGGCTGAACATGGAGCTCCCTCATCCTGCACCCTGCTGCTTTGTGTCAGCTTCACTGCTACAGTCTTCTTGAGTTATTACAGCTTCTTGTTCTTTACCCTCCTACCTCCACACTGTACTGCGTGTGCCAAATCCCTCCATAGTGCTGCTCGTTTCCCTCTTGGCCCAGAATACAGTGAGTGTGCATGGGTTCCCTGAAACCCCTTTAAAGGTATGATTAGGTGAGTTGGTGGACCCTCCCTCCCTCAGTGTCAACCTTGTAATCTAAAGAGACCCAGCCCAGAAACAAGTCACAGGCATGAGATAAGACAGGGTGAACCCCTCAACTGTGTAGGAGCCAGATGACCTCCCTGCCTGTGGTCTGAGAATTGGTGCTGTTGCCCTGATCCTGGGAGTTCTGGAGAATGGATGGAAGCTGAATGCAGTGGTACTTGACTGTCTCCAATGTGGCACATGCTATATTATGCAGTTTGGTTTAGCCCTTTAATACCTTGATGCTGATGCCTCCTCACTGCACAAGTCTAAGTCCACCAGCCCCCCTATGACCTTTTAGATATGAGGCTTGTGAGTTTTTATCAGCTCTCCCACCCTTTTCTCATGTAAGAAAGCAGAGCAGTACAGTAATATACATTGTGTGGGTGTTTGGACCCGAATTCATCACCTCCTCTTACCACATCCTTCTGTCGGCACAGCAATACTGATACAGTGGTGACGTCAATCTGCATTTACTGCTGTGTATTCCAATACCCCACGGCTCTTGGTTGTGTACAAGTAGGCTTTGCTCTTACTCAGTGCTGAGAAGACCCACCTGTTCCCCAGCTCCCCAGGTGGGGTCTGCAGTTGCAATAATGATTTAGCCAGGCGGGTCATGGAAGTGTTGGAGGGCTGAAATGCACAGAACAGGGCAGGTAATGTCCATGTTTCCACCAATTTTCCCTGCTGCCAGTTTGTTCCTGCTTGATATCACAACTTCACTAAATCTTTCTTATAGTTGATGTGGCCCTTGTGCCCCAGCTGTCACTGCTCTTGGCCTCAGGACAGTCAGAGCACCCCTTTGTCTCTCTGTTGCTTCAGCTTTGTGATTAGATGGCAGTGTGCATTGATAAGGATTTTTTTTTTCAGGAAGAAAGCTTGTTTGGGCATATAACTGGTGGACTGTGTCTTCCATTCTTTTTTGGCTGGGCAGTAACAAAATTAATTTTCTCATCCTTAGAAATACCATCTTTCTTTTTTTTCCCTTTCTTTTTTTACTTAAACTGACTTCTTAATTTGTTTTGTTTTGGGATTGGGGGGGGTGGGGGGTGTTTTGTTGTTGTTTTGGGTTTCTGTTTTTGGTTTTAAGTACATACATGTCCTTGAAACACTTCAAATTGTGAGCTTAGACTGCATCCATGTTTGGCAGCTTATAGCATCATATTTCCAGATCCTTAAAAAAATAATCTTCTTAAATGTCTGTGTCTGTATTCATCCTATTTCTGTATCTGGTATATCAAAAACTTGTAGCATCATTTAGATGTGCATAATATGAATGTCTGATTAGCTTTATTGCTGTGGTCTCATAAGGATACTACAGAGTTTGCAGCAATGGTACTTGGCAGCTGTACAATGCTTGACATTTTATAAGAAGTGTCTGTGTTGCAAGGATGCGTGAAGCTGATTCAGAGTCCCCATTTCACAGACCAAGAAAATTAAATGAGGCAGTAGAAAGGACTTTTCTAATGCCAGACTGGGAATAAATTCCTGTCTCTGCTCATTGCCATTCTTTCCTCCAGGTGAACAATCACATGCTGACAGATGGAAGCAAATGGGAAGGATGTAACAAATGGAGGGATGTAGGAAAGGTGGGGGTCTCAATAATAGACTGGGATTGAAGCTTGCAGGGGGTCTGACTAGAGCATGCTTCAGAATTAGGGCTGCTATACATCTCCATTGAAGTCACGAGATCTTTGGCATCAAAGACCACAAAGACACTGCTGGAGAGCTGCAGCTTTCCCAGCTCTTCTGCACATATCTTGTCTGTCCATGTCTTGTCATAACAATCTGGAGCACAGCCAGAAGGTCAGACAGTTTCAGCAGCACCGGAACTGTCTGTGGTGTTCTTAGAGGTCACAGTCCTTTCCTACCACATTGAGGTAGGGAAAGAGAAGGAGATATATGTTGGACTAATCTGTGGACACTGGCAAGGGTAAGAGATGGGACAGTGGTGTCCCAACTGAGGAAGTATTGTCTCTTTGTTTCACTCATTTTAGCAGATCCTACTGGTTTTCTTATTTTTGCTACTGTGTTCTTCATCAGGAATAGTCTTTCTAGATTACAAGGCTGTATGTTAAACTCTCCCCATTGTGTAATGGCAGCCTCTGGTAACTCTAAGATATCTGCCCAATGACCTACTTGGGCTTCTTGCTTTGACTTTTTCCTGTTCAGTCCCACCTGTCCATTCGGGTTGATGGTACCATTCTCTGAGCACAGGAAGGAAAGTAGAGGAGGCCTTTGAAAGAAACCACAGTCCAATAGGTAAAAGCAGCAAAGACTTTCCTTGCATTGGTCTCTTCATTTAGACAGGAATGATCATAAAAGCAGGGAGCTACCGCAATATCGTGACTACAAAGCCTTAGAGGCCCTGCCAACTGGATTGTGAAATAAGTGATGGATCTGCAGACCTCTCTGAGGGCCCAGTCCTTGCTCCCTTCTTCCCTCTGTGAAGAAGGGGCAGCAAGTTGCCTTTCTTTGTTTTCCGTAGTGGCCAAGAGTGTGGAGTGTGACAGTCACAATACAAAGTGATGCTGAGATTGGCTCATGGTGCAGCAAGTCTTAGCATGAAGTCAAGCAAGCAGGTGTCAGATGGCAGGATAACAGCAGGCTTTCCTCAAAGGAATGAGGATTTGGAGAAGAGCAGTGGAGGATGGTGAGATCATGAGGTGGGGTTAGACAGTGGACTGTATCTCAGTGACTAGGGACTGCACCACCAGAAGTAGTGGTAATGACAAGAGTTATTATACAGAGAGAACTTGGAGAGCTTGGACCAGAGGGGTTGAGAAAAGGATTTACTCAAGGCAATGTGTGATGCAGAAAGAAGGGCTGGAGCATGGAGGTAGAGAGTTTGCCCTGCCACTGGCAACAGGTGAGGGAGGATGGCAGGATTCCTGAGGCTTCTTCCTCACCTGGAGCAGTGGTTCATGGCCAGGGTTTGTCTGGCAGGAAAGAAGGGACAGCAGCTGCACCATTGATCCCACAGCAGGGTGTGACACAGAGTGTCTGTGGCACGTCTGGAGCAAGCCTTGCTGCTCTCACCTGGGCATTGACACCCTGAGAGCATGTCTGTGAGCTCACATGAGGCTGCAGGGGCTTTCTGGTGGCTGCTAAATTTGTTTTGCTTTCATTATTTGAGTAAACCTGGGAAATTTTTAAACACCACAAATGTTCCCCAAGTCTTAAAGGCCTCATGGGTTTCTCTCTGCTGAGTGACTGCCTGGGTATTTGTTGCTTGATGCAGCACAGGCACCCCAGGACCTGGACACACACAACCCTACATATTGGTACAGGCTGAGGGACGAGCAGATTGAGCCCAGCTGTGCTGACAAGGACCTGGGGCAGTGGTGGATAAAAAGCTGGCCATAAGGTGGCCATATGTGCTGGTAGCCCAGAAACCCCTGTGTCCTGGGGTTCTTCCCCAGCAGTGTGGACAGCTGATAGAGGGAGGGGATTCTCCCCCTCTACTCTGCTTTCTTGAGACCCCACCAGGAGTTCTCACTTCAGGTCTGGGATCCCCAGTGTGACAAGCACGTGGAGCTGCTGTAGTGAGTCCAGATGAGGCTACAGAGATGCTTCAAGGGCTGGAGCACCTCTGCTATGTATGATAGTCTGAGGGAGTTGGGCTTGTTCAACCTGGAGAAGAGCAGGCTTTGAGGAGACCTTACGGCAATCTTTTTTTTTATTTAAAGGGAGCCAGTAAGAGAGATAAGGACAGACTTTTTAGCAGAGTCTGTTGCAACAGGACAAGGGGTGGGGATTTTTTTAAATTAAAAGGGTAGATCAGACTGTGTGGCATGGTACGTGGGCCCTTCCTGCTGTCTGTGCATCCTTGCAACTTGCTTTCAATGAAACGATGTTCCCAAAATAATAGTTTGCTTCTCCAAAGTCTTGTCCCATTTAAGAATAGCTTGAGAAAAAAGTGCTGAAGTCTGTACCAGGTATCAACAGCCAACACTCTCTAGGGAGCACATTTTAAGCCTTTCTGTGCACATCCATGTGTTTCTATAAATGTTTAAGTGCCTTAAATGCATTATATGACTTGAGAGCTTTGTCTTGGAGCAGGGGCTGTGGGTTGAACAGTCATTTGTATGCGATGCCATTTCCTCTGTTTTAAACATCCTGCTGTCGTCTTCTCTGAAAACTTCCTTGTAGGTTCTCTTCACTAAACCATCAGGGCAGCCTCCCCCTGCAGTCAGTGCTGTACAGTGTTCTCTTGGATGCTACATGGGAGGCTATTTATTTTTCTTTTTTTCTCTGGTCTGTCCTTCTGGAGTCCTTTAACTAGATATTTCATGCTTATTTAACTGTGGGTAGGCTGAATCAATGAGTTCTCACTAGCTTTGCTCACACAGACCCACAATGATATTCAGACTCCATTTGGCTAATTCACTGCATAGATGTTTAATCTGTAGCAATGTCACTTCCAGTGGCAACTCATTCCTTGTTGCAAGTTACTAATGAAGAAAAAATGGGTTAGCACTTAACCCAAGAGTCTTTCTTGTTGCTTGGATAGCCTGAGCTGCAGTCACTTTACTGCTTTCTCTTGTGCATGTGCTGGCAAGGAGCAAAGATTTCACTGACCTTACTTATGGCAAGTTGGCAGGCTTTTGGTCATCCCCCCTTAGCCTGTGGAGTAGATACACACAGGAAAGCTGAAATTAATTGTCTGAATAAGGTGCTTTACTTTTGGACATTTAAATGAAAGCAAGATTAATTTCACCTCAACCTTAATCAAGTAGATGTCTGAGTGGAGCTTTAAATTGGTTGTGGGAGTCTTGTTTGTGGTTGTTTTTTTGTTTCATCTTTTTCTTCCCCAGGACATCCATTGAGAGCCATCATGAGGAACAAACAGTGGCTCCAGAATATTTTCTTCTGCCTTTTATTCCAGTACAGTAAGTCCTCAGATATTCCTTTCACGTACATCCCAAGGATTTGTCTTAGTGACCATATGTGCCAGTTCTGAGATGTGCATGGCACAACGATGTCATGGTACAGCAAGCACAAGATAAGGTCCCAGGGGAGAGAGTTCCATGCAGTAATGAGTGGAGGACAGGCACAGGAAGGTGCACAGCTGGGCAGAGTTCAGCCAGGCTCTGTACCACTCTGGGGAGCAGCACCAGCAGACAGCTTGCAGAGGTAGTGCCTGCCTTGCATTGAAATGTCTCCTAGTGACACTAGAATAGGATTTCCCCCCCAAAAAATACCCTTTGCTGTAGAAAATGTTCTGGTGGCCAAGACCAGGATATCCCCAGGCTTGCTGTTGGCTGGTCAGCCAGAGTCAGTGGAGTGAACCTCTCCTAATCTGAGTCCCTTTGCTTGGAACTGGACTGTGCATATGGTCACACACACACACACCAGCACCTCACTACCACTCCTTTTTTTGCTGGTTCCTACCCGCACTGCAAACTCCAGCTGACTCAGAACTGACTATCTGAACAGATCAGCTGGACAGAAAAAGGCAGTGACAAACATGTCTGCAGGGAACCATGCAAGTTTAGTATCTTACATGCTGCTTGTAGGCAGAGCATTGGACCTGCTCCAGACCTAAATTAGGAGAAAAGATGGATTCAGAATTATATCTTCCTGTCATAGGGGACCACTGTGATGTCTGAATTTTGTGTGATGCAAGCCAGGGAATTACCATGTACTAATTTTAGTTTGGATCAATCTAGATCTTGCTGTTAGAAGCATTCAAGTTTTGTTTCTGAAGCTGCCAAGGACAGACATTTCATCCTAGATCTCAATTAACTGTGTTTAGGATGCTTAATTATTCCTTTCCCAGTAAAAAGCTGTCCTCTTAATTTTGTTGACAGATTCCTGCCCAGAGATACACTTGCAACTTACCAGCTACCTAGGAATAGTAGTCTGTTTGACTAATTAACATAGTAGCATAGAAGAATACTAATTACCACTGCTTAATAGCTTATTAATACTTGCTGTCTTCTCTAAAGGAATGCAAGAGATTTCTACCCCCATTTTTCTAGGAGAATAAAGTTAGGCTAAAAGAGAAAAGGTATGTTGCTCAGGATTCTGAACTAAACAATGCTTGGTCCAGGACCCTCAGAAGAGTCTCCTAAGGGTTCAAAATAAAATGCGAAAACTTAATGAAAATTTAAGAACAGAACTCTGAAGTCAGTAGGAAATTAAAAAGTCAGAATGAAGGTTTAAAAAAAATCATATGTACATCCTTGGGACCAATCTGTTGCAAACATCCCCTAATTTCTTCTGCCACCGTCCTAACCCTTTGGGTTAAGGAGGATCTTGTAGGCAAATCTGAGTGCTGCCCAGAGCTCACATAGTGGTGTGTGCTCTGATATGTGAGGACTAGGAAATAATTGTTGTGATGGGTGACTTCAGCAGGGGAAAAGGTGGACTTTGTTTTTCTTTGAACTTACCCCAGCCTAGAAGGAGTCTGCACCCTCCTCTGAATGTGCCTGCTGTGCATTGTGACTGTAAATGCAGACAGCTTGCTTGTGTGGACAGACATTTGATCTGGAGGGTGGAACAGATGTTTCTGGTCCATCGTTGCACACAGTGTCTGCATTCCATGGTGGTTCTCTGCATACAGCTTTGGCTGTAAGATGGGGCACTGGGGTTGTTGACCATCAGCAAATGACACTCTGGACATAAAGCCTGTTGCAACAGGGAAGGAGGAAACAGGGAGTGCAGCTTCTCTGAACAAGACAGCAGCAGAACGGCAAAGGGAAGTAAGCTTGCAGCATGGTTAGCAGCAAAGGGTTTGGTTGCCTGATGGCTGCAAAGGAGTGTGTTCTCAGGAAGCTGGGAGCAGCCCTTATGGTAGGGGAAGGACCCACACTTGATTTAAGCATGGATGTAACAATCTTGAGTCTTTTCCTAGATGATGACAGTTTTATTCCCATCGAAAAGGGGTCATATTTTACATGTCAGAAATTAATAGTCACTGCAGTAGGCATGCTTTGAACCAGCATGGCATGCTGCATCTCCTGCAGGCCTTTCCTCATGCAGCCATTCCTACTGCATGTGAACCTACTGATGGTTCTTGTCAGCCCAGGGAGTTGTCAGGAGGGAACTCATCAATGCAGACATTTCTCACTGTGCTACTGTCTTACCTGCCTTGAAATCCAGGCAGATAAGTGTATTGTGTACAGGACAATGGTACTTTTATAAAATGCATTCTGGAGACTGCTCTGTGAGCAGAGCTCCTGCAGAACAAGTACAAGAGTATAAATGCTGCTTTGTGACTACTTTCAAAAAATTACTTGATTTTCCTACAATTGCCTCTCAAGTTCTCTTGATTAATCTGTAATTAATAAATTGTGCTTATCAGAATGTTTTGTAGAAATTATAGTAAGTACAAATTTGAAATATTTTTTATTCCCAAATTTTATGAAAAACATGCTTCAGGCCTCTGGAGCTGGACATAAGAACTATAGATGCTACAGATATCAAGCTTTAGAAAACAGAAAAGAGAATGGCAAAGAAAAAATTGCTACAATAGCACTTTAAAAAAATGTGTCAAGTGTTATGTAGATGTACAATGAAAACTAGACTAGCAAAGAACAGTACTCAATTTAGAAAGTGGTATCATTAAAATGTTGGAATATGCTACAGTTTCTTATTGGGTTTCATGCCTCTTCTATGTGCCATATAAGCTAAGAGTTGCAGAAATATGTGACTCTGCTGTAGTGATTGTATGAGAGGGAGCAGGGATAAGTCTGAAAATTCAGTCACAATTTGGGCGTTTTCTGATTTGGACCGCCAGAGTGTTTTTAATAGGTTTTTGTTTGACACTTGTCTTGCTGTCAATTACTTGCCACCCCGTGGAGTTGGAACACATCTTATGCCCCAAAACTGGAGACTTTCAGCGGGAGGGAGGACGATTGTCAGAGACTGGTCTCTTCCCTTCAGATTTAGTGGGAACCCTGAGAAGTGCATATATTGATACAAAGTTCTGCTTGCTTTATCACAAGTTGATACTGTGTTTTCTCTTTCCAAACCTACAGCTGTGTGTTGTGAAAGCCTCACTTGTTTTGTGGACTATGTACAGACCCTGTCCTGTATCCTGCGACATGAGTTGGCTGCTGGTTCATACAATCTCACTGCAACATGGTATGTCTTGGTGGGATGAGCAAAATCCAATTAGCAGGAGCCTCTACATGACCATAGCGTAGTGGTGACCTTCTGTCCTCTTTGTTAGGTAGAAATCCTGTTTTTGTTGCCATGCTGGTTTGTTACTTGTTATTTTGCACTCCAGTTACAAACTGACTTCTTCCCTAGCAAAGGATCCCTGGCTCCCGTCTCCACTGACTGTGCTTCTTGCTGCTGACTGCTATGCTGACTCCAGCTTCCTTTGAATTGCCTTCTCAGCTGCCATGGGAATGCCTTGCCTTTTGCTGCTGTTAAAGGGGAACTTTCACCTGTGTGCATTGGCAGGGTTCACGCAGATTGTCTGGTCTGCTGCTGTTCTGCCCCAGCAAGGAAGTGGATCCAGCCTTGGGCTGTGTAGCCCTAAGGAACACCTTTTCCTTCCAGAAACACTTTCCTGTTTCCCTCAAAGATGCTAAGCTGAGCAAGTAGAAGGGGAAAAAGAGATCTGTTGAAGTTCAAAGATAATTTTTTATTTGAACATGTTGATTTTTTTTATTTTAATAATTTCCTATGCCTGGTGGTTCAACAACAAATTAATCCAACTACAGCATGTGATACACACGGACTTGTTTGTTTTGGCTTTTTTAGGGTTCCTGAAGAAGATCCAGAAAATGCTGTGGCTGCCTGCAGTCTCCTGCAATTGTCAAGGAACACCAGTCACACACAGTACATGTGCACTGTGGACATGACTGAACTCCTGGCAGATACTAAAGTCCAGGTGGATGTTACAGAGACAGCTGATAGGCAGCACGTGCTTTCCAAAAACTTTTATTTGTCAGACAACAGTAAGTACAAAAATGGTGAATTTGATAAGTATTGTTTGACTTTATGTGCTAGGATAGTCTGGGCAAGGAGTGAGTGGCAGGAAGCAATGTGAGGCTATGTTTGCTGTACACTTGTTTACATAAAACACTGTGCTCTTACTATTGCTATTATGCATGAGGTTGAGCTTAGAGCTGGCTTGGTCCATGCTTTTCATGGGGAAATTCCTTTTTCCCATGAAGCAGTAGGCAATAAATATCCACCTTAGACCAGTCTCATACCTCATACAGGCTATGCAAGAGCTTGTTCTTGGCTGTATTCTAAAGAGCAGGAGGAATTGCTTTATTACAAATGTCACAAATCACAGAATCCTTAGAATGGCTTGGGTTGGAAGGGACCTTAAAAATCATTCAGCTCCAATCCCCTGCCATGGGCAGAGACACCTTCCTCTATCCCAAGTTGCTCCAAGCCCCATCCAACCTGGCCTTGGACACTTCCAGGGATCTAGGGCCAGCCACAGTTTCTCTGGGCACCCTGTGCTAGTTCCTCCCCATCCTCATAGCCAAGAATTTCTCTCACCTAACCCTGTCCTCTGTCAATGTGAAGCCATTCTCCCTTGTCCTATCACTGCATACCCTTGTCAAAAGTCTTTCTCCAGGTCTCTTGTAATATCCAAGGAGCTGGAGGCTCCCAAAAGGCTTTTGCAGTGGACACCTGAGCAAACAGGATATTATTGTGGGTGGCACATGGTGTCCCAGAGGTACTGGATGTGGCAGTTCCCCTTTCTGGGGCAATTCCTAATCATTTCTCCTGCGTGACACGAAGACTGAATGCAATCATGTTGGTATGTTCTGGGTTGTGTAGCAAACTGTGAAGAAAAGAAGTGGTTAGCCAGGCAGATGGGTACATGCAGTCATAGGAAAAGGATTTTTCTATTTGGCTTCTTCTGAAATTAAACTTTTCTTGAGAAGGGTCATCTTTTTGACAAATGCCATAACATTTCAGGAAGCCTCCTTGCTCCCCCTGACAGACTAGAGATTGGAGAGTGGTGCTTTGCATATCTCCTAGATGTCCTCATCCAAAGGCATCGTAGCTCAGTGATGGGCCCTGCAGACTGCTGGAGTTTTGCATTACTGTTTTTCAATATACAAACACTCTGTGCAGGGATACAAAAGCTTACTTTTTGGGCAGTTGGGATATGGAATTGCAGTGGGTTTATACAGTGTCCCCTAGCCTCAGCTTTTCCTCATGACTCTGTTACATTGAGGGGTATTTGCCTAATCTTGCAAGTGATCATGACAACACAGTTCTTTTATCGCATGAAAGGAACAAGGTGCTCTGCATTTTACATTTCCCAGGAGTTTATTAGCCCTGTGTACAATCTCTCCTGCTCCATAGGCAATGATGAGGTTCAGAGACAAGCAAAGAAGATATATTCAGAGAAATGTGGTCCTGACTTCATTACGCTGCTCACATGTGAAGTTCTGTGCATGGCTGAGGGCAGGAATGCTGTGGATGCTCTCTAGTGTAGGAAGGCCCACCACTGCCAGGGCAGCTTTGTTCCCTACTCACTTTGCATTGCTGATACCATGCTGGGCCATGTCTTAACTGTAGTAATCTTATGAAAAGTAACACCATCCTGTCTTCCAGTCAAGCCACAGCCTCCGTTCAACTTGACCGCTTTGTTCTCTGGGGGTTACAATATTTCTTGGGAAACCATCTACCAGAACTCCTCCTTCTGCTTTTTGAATGAGGAGCTGGAATATCAGCTGCGTTACAAAAGAAGAACTGACACCTGGGAGGTAAGTGAGATGTCAGTTTACCATAAAGTAGGATGTACCGGAAAAGAGGAGGCCAGCACAACCAGGGCAGTAGCACTGATGGGAAAGAAGGGTTTTCATGGTTTAGAAAAAATGTCTCTCTGCTTGACTGGACTGAAAACAGGCAAACCCAAAAACTAATTGAGAAACAGAAGCTGTGTGAGAAGTATTAGATCCTATGAAGAAGGCTGATAATTCATTTGATTCCCATGCTGTCCTGCCAGGAAGGCTCCCCCAGGACTGCATGCAGCTGCTGACCAGTCAGAGCATGGCCTTACAGAAACAACAGGAAAGCAGAACAGGTTACTTTGCAGGATCCTCATTGTGCAGCAAAATAAGGGCAGTTACTCTAGTGTTTGGTGTTTAATCATTCACAGACTCAGAAGACTAAAGCTGTTCATGAAGATAAACGGACATTGGTGATCCTGCCGTGGGAACTACAGGCGAACACTGAGTACGAGTTCCAAGTGAGAGCTAGACCCCGGGAAGACAGTGGCTATGGTGGTTCTTGGAGTGAATGGAGTTCTCCACTGTCATTGAAAACCAGCCCTGCCGGTACATGCTGCCAGATCTCCTTGCCCTTTCAATTAGTCCAGTGTCAGAGAATGCTTTCAGAAATTTAATAAAATCTAATTAATTACAACAAATTTTAAACAGTCCGGTAAAGACAGGTATGGTTAACTTCCTTACTGCTTGTGTGAACTCCAGGCCTGGGCTGTGAGTATTGACATTCTCTCTGAGTGGCAAAAGAGTGTTTGGTGGGCTTGGCTGTACATTTGCATGCCACTTGCAGGAGTGCAGCCTCTAGCTTCCTTTTCAGTTTCAAATGTCCAGGGTCCTGCTTGCAGCTTTCGGAAATGGGGGAGATATCCTCTACTGGATCTTAGTGTTGCCTTCAGCTGAGGGGAGGGGGATCCTACTCTCAAACCTGAGTTATGTGTCTGGACTCTTATGTTTGGTCATGCTGAACATGGGTGTTTGGTTTGGCAGCCACCACTCTGTGGGGAGTACTTTATACACAGAAGTACACTGGTGCTTGTCATGGTAGAACAGAGGCTATGAAAATAAGAAGCCTCTGCTTCAATAGAGCTGGTGCAAAATGACTGTGGTCAATGCCAGCAGCCTGTGCTCAGCTTTCCTGCTCTCACTGGTCTGCAGCTCAAACTGAAGTATTACAGAGTTTACCTGCTGCTGTGGCAGCAGGGCCAGGCTCCATTTGCTAAGGCATATCTGAGTTCTGGGTCTCAAAGGTGCTCCTTTTCACCACAGGTGGAGAGCAGCCACCAAGTAGTCATCTAGTCAACACCTGTCTCTAATCAGCTGCACTCTTTCACTTCACAGATCATCTCTGGAGGTCTCTAAACCAAGAGTCAGAAACACAAGGGGTCTTTGTGGCAAGGAGCTGTCCTGCCCTAAGTATGTTGGCTGTCTATCTGTGGTGCAGCCAGGTCATAGGGCAGCTGATGTACTGCTCCTTTAATTGATGCTGTTGTCTCTGAGCATCGTCAATCAGACCTGTCTGGAGTACTGGTGCCCAGGTGACAGCCTCAATATCCCAATGAGAGAATTTGGGATAGAAATTAAGGGTATCTTATAGAATCATTTAGGTTGGAAAAGACCTCCAAGATCATCAGGTCCAACCTTTGACCAATCACCACTTTATCAATTAGATCATAGTACTAAGTGCCATGTCCAGTCTCTTGAACGCCTCCGAGGATAGTGACTCCATCACTTCCTTGGGCAGCCCATTCCAGTGCTTGACAACTCTGTTCCAAAACCCTTTTTTCTCCTTACCATCTCCTGTTTATTGACCAGGGTATAAATGTAAGGTGAGTCTGAATGACCTTGTCTCTTTCTCCAGCAGTGACACAGACAGCGAGCATGGAATGGCTGTTGCTGTTTGGTATTGTTGTGGCAGTCATGGCCTCAATCACAACATTTCTGGCCAAACAGCAGAGGTAAGAATGCTTTAGGAGGCAGGAGTTCATGCTTTTATTTTATCTTGATAAAGATGGGGTGTTCACATATAGCCTTCCTTGAGTCTTGTGTATCTATGAGTGGGCAGCTATGGGCCTGTGAGGGACAGCCAAGTATGATCTCTAGCTGATGTACTGCCATGAGTGAACTGCTTTTCACTGGGACTCTGCTGCTGTTCAGCTGGCTGGGACAAGATGGTGGCACATGGGGATGAAGCAAGGGCCACACAGCCTCCTGAGCTGTTCTCTTGGTCTTGTCTGTGCTCTGCAGTTGCCAGATAGAGCAACAGTCAGAGCTGGCTTCCCCTTTCCAAAGCTGACATAGGTCCCTCAATGCTGGCTGGAGGCCTCTGTCCCGCTCAGAGGCTTCTCATGCCCTTGAAAAGATATGGGATGCTGACATGGAGGAAGGCTGAGCTAGTGCACCAATAGGGCTGACACAGCCCAGGTCCACAGAAGAATTGCATAGGGAAGAGTTCTGGTCTGCAGACCACAAACCAGCCCAGCCTCAGTGGAAAATGCATTTCTAGCATTAGGTGCTTTTCCAGGAAGGAGAAAACTGGAACCTCTTTCCTTAGTGTGAATGTGTGTGTGCAAGTGCTGAGGCTTCATCTCCAGTGAGGTTCACAAGAAAGGCCATTAGATGGCTCTGGCAGCCTAAGAAATCCTTGGAACCTCAGCCACTTGCTAACTCACAAGGTTCAGCAGGTGATTCCAGTTGCTTGAAATGGATCTGGTGATGTCTTGCTTTGCATCTGTAATGTGTGCTTAACCCTAAAGCCTTTCTCTTTTCTCCTCCAGCTTGTGGAAGAAGATGGCTTGCATCCCAGATCCTGCTCTCTTTTTCAAACCTCTTTACGTGGCTCATAACGGAGATTTTAAGGTATAAATGGGCTACACAAGTGAGTGGAGCACATGACAGGCTAAAAGGCTATCCTGAGCAAGGGATTCTCATTAGGGCAGTAGAAGGGGAAATCTGTCTCAAAGGAATGCCAAATGTCTCCAGATATAGGAACCAGAGCTTTCCAGTATCTGTTTGGTGCCATGAAGACCTTTATGTTACGTCTATACTCCTTATTCTCTGTAAGTGCTGTCTTAATGTATGAGCTGAGTTCATGTGACTTCTGAAGCCTGGGATCCTGGAGGGAGTGTCAGAGAAAACTGCAAAGCCATGCAAACCTCTCAGAGCTAATTATTTTTGATTACTTCAGTTAGTTCTCCTGCACTTGCCTGTGTCTCATAATAACAGCATCCTCCTGTTATACTGGAAGAGTCAGTGATTTTAGAGTTTGATTTTTGCCTCTAAAAGCATAAGAATTTTGATTATTTCAAAGCTGTTAGCAAATCTTGTAATGCTAACCTCTCTCTCTCTGTCCTTTTCTACAGAAGTGGGTTGGTGCACCCCCTATGAAAATGACTTTTGATTTCTTTGAATGGGGAATAGCCCTTCCAGAAGTCCTAGAAGTTTACACCATGCATCCTTCCAACAGCATCCCACAGGAAGAGCTGCATGACCTGAGAGAGAATCTGCCTTGCAAGCCCTGTGCCTCTTGCCTGACTGCCCCAGGTCATGGTAGCCAGTCCCTGTGGTGTAGTGTGAACAGTAGTGGTGGGACTGAGGACCAGTCGTATGGGCACTTGTCAATTGATACAGTGACTGTGGCTGATGAATTTACATCTTGTAACTGCCAGTGCAGATACAACCACATGTACAGGGAACATGAGCATACCAACAAGGGAGATGATAGTGCTGGAGAACTCGGTTACCCCAAGGTTAATGTTGATGAGGAAGACAGAAAGATATCCAGTGACTTGCATTTGGCTGATCTGAGCACACAGGACAAAATACTTGCTTCAGGCTCTGTGTCCACAGACCACCTGAGGAGCACAAGTGTCCCAGTCAACCAGCAAGGAGAAAGGGGAGGGGAAGGAGGGGTGGGGAGCATCCTAGAAGCCCTTTGCTTGCAGCCTCATCAGTGGGAATTGGAAAATCCAGGTTCTCTACCTTCTCCTGATGGTGAAAGTGTTTCTTACAGTGAAGGATCCTATGATTTCTTCCCTCACAATACAAGGCCTGGTGACAATTATCCTTTGATCTGTGTAGATTTGGACACTATTGACAGTGGTTTTGTGGACTCAGACTGTGGAAGTCCAGTCGACTGTGAATTTGGGCAAAACAGTCAGACCATTTGTGGGCCCATCCCTCTTGAGCAGGAGGGGCAAGACTTTCCACGGAGCTACGTCAAGCAGTGGGTCTCCTGTTGCTCTGAGATCCCTGTCAGTGGAACACAGACAAACTAAGAACTTTGATGTTGCCTGGATGAGTATGGAGCCTTTTCCATAGTGTGCCAAGGGAAAAGTGTTAGTAAAATTCAGAAGAGAAACAAAGTTTACTTTGTGTAAACTCTGTTGCATAAACTGAAACTTGTTAGGTCCACAGAAATATGCCTGTTTCTATTCCCACTTATCCTATTAATGTCTCAAATATTGATTGATTGTTTCTGAGTCTTGTTGGGTTTGGGAATTTTTAGACTCATAGATCAACCCTCCTTTATAATGTCAGGAAAAAAAAATTGTACCTTGAAAATTATCCTCTGGCTTATGTAGATATGCAATTTTTTTTTTTATTTGCAGTGACCTTATAAAGAGTACAGAACTTTATTTTCCCTGGTATTCTCACATGACTTGAGAGTTTGGCTGTACACGGAACGTTAGAATCAAAACCCATGGCAAGCATGTTTACTACATTAACGTTCCCCTACCCTTTCCAAACAACATGCGATGTTACTTTTCCTTCGACTACTATCTTTGGCTCTTTAAACTCAGCTGTAGTAGTTTGTTAATTACAGAGGGTTCCAGACCTGTCCATGGGGATCAAACCCCATTCTTATGTAACATCGCAGAAATGTGTGTGCTAGAGACCAAGCACAACTCAGGTTTCAGAAAGGCTTTGCCTTTCCAGTTAGAGTCTGCAAATGAAAAGTCTTCAAAATATATATAATTCTAAACAAGCTCTCACTACCAGGCTTTTCTATTGAGTCAGATTCTCTCCCTGCACCTTTCAAGCATATTAATTGAGCAGCTTTTAGAATTATGTCAAAATTATCAAAATGTTGTCCTACCTGGATATGCCTGCCACTTCTGCCTTGGACTTGCTCTGCTGCAGTTAACAGGTCAGTAGCACAATTTTTGAGCAATTTCTGCTAGCTAATAAAGCCAAATATGAAACTGTACTGTAACTGTGAATCTGTTTTTATCTCTGACATCTCCATATCTCTGATTTGTTCAGGAAAATTGCCTTAAAAACTCACTGTAATACTGAAATTGAATGTGAAGACCTTCATCTTACAAAGGCATACTGCTACTAACCCATAGGCTGCTTGGCTCCAGAAGGTCCTATCCTGAGAGAACCTTTATGGTGAATGATGCATGTTTCCAGCATAGTAATAATACGTTGTTGCTGTGATACCAATAAACTCCCTTTCTTCACCCCCTTCTCTTACCTGTGACTATAGACAACCCTGCAGCTCCCTAAACAGGAGAGAGCACTGTAGTAAAGAGAAGCTGTTTTTTTCATAGGCCAGTGCTGGGACAGTACTGCATTGCATCCACATCCTCTGGTCTGGTTGTTCAGATCTGCCATGGTGCTTGCTATGTTGATTTTGGACCTACATGACTTAGTTTTGTCCCTGTTGCTATTACTCCCTCAATACATCCCTAACTCAATGGCTTCCTGGGTGCTGCTCTAAAATATATTAGCTTCTTTGGTTTCTTCCCTCCTTATTTTCCATTTTCTTTGTCATCTGCTGTGATAAGTCATGGGAGGTATTGTCTTCATGTGCTGGTACATCCTCCCTACTGTGCTACCGGTCCTTCCCATGCTCTCCACAAGGCAGCAGAGGATTGCCCCACACAGTCCTGGGAGGGCTGCTTGCATTGTGATCATATTGATGTGAATGTGTGCTGGGCAGATGCATTTCTGATGGTCTCAGCACAGTCTTCTGCAGCTTCATCTCACAGCTCTTTTTACTTCAGAAACTACACTGTGCTAACTGACCCCAGGCTGCTTAAGGGAGAAACTCGCTTGCTTTTCTGGGGCCCTTTACATCTCAGTTTTGTGTGCTCTTTTTTTCTGTTTGTATTGATGGCCCCAGAACTGCTGAAGGAGCTGTTTCTGTTATTGGAACACTATCTAGCTGTACATCTGATAGAAGGCGGTGGTTTGGTGTTATGCTGGGCTGAAAGTTATCTCTGTTCACCCCAGGAAGCAGATTTCATGAACAAGTGTGTGACACAAAGGTATTAAAATAAGGGGAGTTGTTCCCTTTGAAGCAAGCTATAACAATTAAGCTTTTGGTCAGTGTGTTGTCACTGTGGATGTGGAGAGGTTTGAGGTGAGGGCTTTTCAGTGCCTCTTAGGAGCAAACTGCAAATGTCCCTGACCTAGCAGTTCTAATTATTTTTTTTTTGCCAGGAATGATAGGGTCAAAAAGCAGGTACTGGGAGAAGCACCACAGTCCATTCTGATGTACCAAAGTCCATCTCCATTTCTGCATGGCCCCTGCCTCCATGTCTCTTGGCCCCAGAAGCCGATACTGAAAGACTATTATTCAGTCTGTTCTTGGACTGTTTCTCTCTTTCTGTTCTCTCACACTAGACCCATGTACAGGACTGCCCTGATGGATCCTGGCTGTAACACTGCCACTGCATCATTGCAGCTGGGCATGGGAAGATCTGTTCCTTATACACTCTAGGATCAGGACAAGGAAGCACTGCAATGCTTGTTTGCCTTTGCTTCCAGAGCTGCCCTTTGAGCACAGTGCAGCAATCAGCTGTGGAAGAAGTACAGGACAGGGCAGCTCAGGGGCACTGCACGGGTCTGGGCACAGGTCTTGGGTGGAAGCCATTTAGCCCCACATCCACACAGGGCTAGAAAATGGCTTAGGGTCACTTAGAAAGCTCTTTTGTTGACCTATTTATATAAAAGTTGCAAGCAGATACCTTTCTATTCAGCAAATTACTTGGCCTTTTACATGCTAACCCTTTAGCAGAAATTCCTGTTTCTCCATGACTAATGAGAAATTACATATACAGCTACTTTAACTCAATCTGATAATTGGAGCAGTTTTTCATTGGTTCTTGAGATTATCTTTAAAATCAGGCACAGTAAGCTCTGCTTTATTATGCCACTGTTGCTACTGCCTGATCATCAAACCACACAGCCTGAACTATCAAGGGACAGATGCAGTGTGAAAAGTGACACTTCTTTTGAGCTGGTAAGACAGTTTAACATATTTCTGTTCTGTGAATTCCTGTATGTAATGTTAGGGGACATCTACTGAGCTAAAATACTGAAAAAGATTTTCTTCATCTAAATGCAGAATTCTATATTGTTTCTTGAATTAGGAACCTAGAACAAAAGAACGACTGGAAGTGTCTTTGCACTTTGGTCTGATAGTTTGCTGAGCACAAAACACCGCTATTGCATTAATTCTGATGGACTGTGCTTGAAAGAAGGACCGTCTTGAACAAGGTACTCCTCTCTGACTGCAAGAGATGAATGTAAAGGAATCCAGCCAAAATAGTCCTTAGTGCTTGGGACTTTGCAGACGTAAACGTACTTTTTAAATGTATACGTGCATATGGCTATTGCTTTATTGCAGTCATCCTTTGTAGCAGCTTTTTTTTCTGGGATCCAAGTATATGAAGTCTAAAAGTACGTGGCTGTTTGTGGGCATCAAAATGTTGGGAGAATGGCTCTCCAAAGATGAAGAGAGAAAAAGGCTGGTTATGTGGGGTTCTCTCAGATAATCTATGCAGATAAGAAAATCCAACTTTTTCCTTATTCCCCAGGATAAGTCTCATGTGAGCATGTTGTGTGCATTTGATGTGGTTCTATCAGACATGTGCTTAGAGGCCTAGGTATTCAGAAGATAAATAAGGTATCACTAATTTTCCTTTAAAGGACCTACAAAAATCTTTTCTTATAGGTAGGGATGATTATTCACAATGGGTACCCCTCCAATTACATGTACTAGCATAACAGATTGCTCTGGAGACTCTGCACTTTGGTTAATCTTGGTGGATGAAGAGCTGTACCTGTTGGTACAGACATGCTATTGCCTGTCACTGCTTTACTTTGTAGGTGCCAATAGTGTCCTATCTTTCTGTAGTGCCTGTTGGTGCCCCATCTTGAAGAGATGTAAGCAAAGGAAGGGATAATGGCCAAGGGAGAGCAGGTCATTTATGACTAGTTGCTGAGATGTAAGGAATGGAAACTGAGCCTTCAAGGGTCCAGATCTGCTGTGTCTGCTCCCACTCTGCACCACTCATTGTATCATAGAATCCTGGAACGGCTTCAGTTGGAGGGGATCTTCAAACCCTCTGCCATGGGCAGCAATACTTACCACTAGACTAGGCTGCTCCAAGCCCCATCCAACCTGATCTGGAATACCTCCAAGGATGGGGTAGGGAAGTCTTTTCCAGACAATTTGTGCTAGTGTCTCATTGCCCTCACAGGGAAAAATTTCTACCCCATGTAACCTTGACCTCTGCTTGTTGGAAGTCATTCCCCCTTGCCCCATGTCCAGCTTTCTTATAGCTCTTTTATGTTCTGGAAGGGGCTCTTAGTTCTCCCTGGAGGCTTCTCTTCTCCAAGCTGAAGAAACCCAGCTCTCTCATCCTGTCTCCATAGCAGAGGGGTTCCAGTTCTCTGATCACTTTTGTGGTCTCTCCAGACTTGCTCTAGCAACTCCATCTCTTTCATATGTTGAGGACCCCAGAACCTGGGCACAGTACTGCAGTGGGGGTCTCACAAGAGCAGAGTAGAGAGATAGAAGCCCCTCCCTTAACCTGCTGGTCATGCTGCTTTTGATGCAGCCCAGGATACAACGGGCTTTCTGGGCTGCAAACATGCATTGCTAGATTGTGTCAAGTGTCTTGTCAACATCAGTATCTTGCTCTGGAAGTCAGAATGAGCAAAACACATTTTGAAAGAGTCCAGAGCCACTGCCAAATCAGAGCCTGAAGCTTCTGACTTCCTCTAAGATTTAGATACAAGACCATGTGAATGAGCTGCAACAAGAAAAAACTTATATTGATTAAGCAACATACTTTATATAAAAGTTGATGTCAGAAGTGGAATAAAACCCAGAACTCCTGGCTGCCTGCTGTGGGCTGGCATATAGTATCACATGTATCAAAGGATACCCAAGCATGTTGAAGAATCTTATGCACACATCTCCACGTGAAATCCTTGCTCATGCTCTTATATGATACTTCATGTTTTATCAGGTTTTTGTAAAGCTGATCTTAATTGTAGTCATCCAAAAGTCAGAAGTGCAAAAATCCTATTTTGTATCCATCCCTATGAGCCCGTAACATTTATCTATACAATTCTTCTATCTCTCTTTCTCTATCTCAATAAGCATAAGCTTCTTGTCCCCACTTTTTAAGTCACTGACAGCCTCTTCTTGTCTTCTTTTTGTCTCTCACTTCCCTATCTATAAGTTAACTCTATGATGTCAGCTTTCACCTCCCACTAGATCATTAAATCTACATCTCCATCTCCTAATCATCCTCCATGCTACTGCTTACACATTGAAGGTGCTGCTTACAATTCTCTAGGGCTACATCAAGCTCATTCTTCAAGTCTCCCTGTAAAGCTCTGCTTTACAGAGTTTCTAAAACCTAGATGATATCTAGGCTACCCAGATGCTGAGACTGTGTTGTCAACTGCTTGTACTACTTCCCCTCTCAGTGGTATCTATCAAATAATTTATTTGACCTTGCAAATTCTTATGATAAAATGTTATCTTTTTATTATGTGTTCAACTGGACCCCAAATCTGGGGGTGAATTCCAGAATATGAATTTCTGGTGATAGATTTAGCAATAACAGCCAATCATCTGTCTTTCTGTTAATAAGCAGTTAAGAGCATTTGGAAAATCTGTGTTGTACAAATTCTGGTTAAAATTACTTAAAATTGCTTTTGGGAAGTGGAGGCAGGAACAATAGGAAGGGAGGGGAAAGGCATGGCTGCAAGGCCTCATTTCCTTGAGCAGATAACAGGCAGAATTCTGCCCTGGAAACATACAGAAAGGGTGGAAACACCATTGCAACCAGCTTGAGACCAGTTCGGAAATCAAGGTCACTACCACCTCCTGGCGCTGATAGACTGCTGGCAGCATACCTGGTATATCATTTCAGGGCATCATCTCAGATATTTTGTCTCTCTTTCCTGCAGAGTGAAGGTGGTTCTCCCTTCTTGACACTAGTTCTCATACGGCTTTTCTGCCTTCACCCACAACTTTGCAGTATTGCAAAAACTGGACATCAGAACACAAGAAAACAGCAAGCAGTCTGGTCCCCAAGACACTGGCTAAGAAGCTGATTTGTCTTCCACTGCTAGCAGCTGCTGTAATTTCACCTGCACTGCTAGCACTGGGCTCCCAGCTGAGCTAATAGGAAGACTACATATCTTGCATATGTTTAGGCAAGAGGGTTCAGCAATAAAGATAGTTCCCCTTTGTGAAAATTCTTCCCTTTGTTTCTGTCTAATTGTATCCACTTTCAGTGTCCAGCTACTGGACTCCTTCCATCTTTCTCTCATAGATTTAAAAAAGAAAAGAAAATACTTTTCTCCTACCTGAAATCACCTTCTCATGTAAGATACTTATGGCTGGTGTGAAATGACTACTTAGCCTTTCCTTTGGTTAAGTTAAAGAGATTCACTTGGTCTTTAATTGTTGATTTCTGAGTAAAGGTATCCAGGACTTAATCATATTCATAGCCCTTTTCCAGAACCATTTTCATATTGACAGCAATTTTTTGTTTAAAGTGTTGATTCCAACTGAAGAAATTAATTAATGGTGCTACAAATGCTACATGTGGCTGTAATAACTTTTCTTTTAATTGATATATGTATCCATAGTCTGTATGTCAGCTCCTCTAATTGCATTCATGTACTGAGGAATCTCATTCAGTTGGCTATGTGCTATTTCCTGAAATTATTTTATGATAAGTCTTTAGGAATTCAGTGTTCCATCACCTACTTATGACTAACATTTATGGCTTCTAACAGAAAGATTTGCATTTAAACATGCTATATTTTGTTTCTAGGTGAGCTAGGGAGCATGAAATGTCTAACACATTTCAAACATTGCAGAACTGAACAAAGAACTTCTTGCGTGGGAGCGGGGGGAGTTTATCAAATTAGTAGCAATTACCTGGAAACATTCTGTCCTGGTTTACTTATCTTGACCTAAGTTTATTTGTTTGTGTGCCTGAAGAAGTTCTTGTAAGCACATGTATAATTCTACTTAATGCAGCTCTCTCTATTTCATATTTAGTCAGTTTTACTGTATTTATCACAGGGATCATAAGCAAACCTGATTAGAGTGATAAGCAAGAGAGACTTTATGCCTCCCAGCCTCCCTCAGCTAAAATCAGCTAATGGTGATGCTTCCTCTCAACAACCCCCACTCTGAAGAAAGTCTGCAGCAAAACAGGATATTTATGAAAAACCCATAATTGAAGAGGTGGTGAAGTAAAAGCCGAAAATACTCCTTTCCTCTTGATCAGTTTCTGAAACATCATAATTATTTTACAATTTAATTCAGAAGAGGGACACTATAGGCATAATCACACACAAGAAGTTATACGTGGATGCTGCTGCCTAGCTTTGTGAAATTCATGCCTGGAAGAATATTCCTGATCATAGATCATATCACTTGATCTCTTCAGTAAAACAATCCTAATGATTACTATATCACAGTCCTTGCTAAGCATAGGCTTTTTCTTGCTCGCTTCTGTTCAAGACTGCTTCAGACCCTTTGTTGGTTAGAAATCACAATTGTATTCTATAGTTAGGCTGTATACACTTGGTCCTGTGCTAATGCTGTACTTACTGTTTCTCTTATCCTGGCACTCCTTCCCTTTTCCCCAGTTTCTTCCGAAAGAGAGATTATAATCTCTGGCAAGTTTTGTTTGTTTGTTGTTTTTTTTTTTTCCTAATAATAACTAATCCAAGCTCTTTTGAGATAGAACATTCCCCTATGCCCTTATTACCCCAGCTGTAAAGCTCAGTTCAGTGTCTGTGCTAGTCAAGTATTGCAAACATTATTCCTTCAATTTTTTTTTTTTTTCATTTTTCAAGAAACTGTTTTTGATTATACTGATTAGTGGTCTCTGTCTACAAACTCACTCCAATTTTTTCTGGGTTTCAGGCTCCTTGGAGCAGCCCTCTCCTTGCAGCGGTGCTGGGCTCAATTGCTGTGTTCAGGTAACAGCAAACCATGTAAACTGGAAACACCTTTTTAAAACACATACATTGCTGAATAGATCAGGTCCATATTCTTCATATTAAATGTTGCGGTAAAATCATCAAATCAGAAACTTTTACTGAAAAAGTATATTTTAAAATTAAAACTTCATCAGGAGACAATTCAGAGAATGGAATTTTTGGTTAAAAAGAGAGGGAGCCCAGTATAACCTTGTAAAGATACAGTATTCCATATCGTGGAAGATACACTTCAAACATCCTTACATAACCCTTCAATGAATTGGGGTAATGACTAGGCCCTAAGTATTCTATATCTCCCAGTGAATGTTTCATATCAGTTATTCTCTGTGTCTGTTTTCTCAATATGCAGAAATAATGCTGCTCCCGGAGGCCCCTGAGCTGCAAATCTCTGGAGGCTGAGAATGCTCAGAAATTAACATCTATGCTCTATTGCTACGATTCTCTCTAAGCATCTGGTTTTGCCTATAGTCAGAAACAGGGTTTGGGAAAACATGAACATTGGGTTTCAACCCATTGTGGCTCTCTGATGCTCTTAAATTGCCATAAACCAGATGACAAAAATGCAGGAAGAAAGAAAGATAGAAAGATAGAACACCCACATCTTCTCCCGCTCTCGATCAAATTGCAGGAACTGTAGATTTCCTTTCAGGCAGCTGATGCTTTAGTGTAAAGTACTGTTTACTGCAATGAGAAGAATAGTTCCTACAGAAGAAATTATATAACTGAGTTGGTGCCCTCTCTGACAGACTGAAGATCACCTTTTGCCAGGCTGGCAGAAGCACGCAGCTTCAACCCACTAGTAGAAAGATCAACAATACTGCTCTTAACCGATTACTCTGTTCTAGATACTATCTGGAATGGGAGGAGTTGTGTGGCAGTTGGGCCTCCAGCTGTGCATTGCTGCTGCGCTGCTCTTTGATGGAGGAAGAGGGAGAGGTAAGAGGAGATCTGGAATAGGTCCACTGTACAAAGACAGGTATGTGCCTGTGCTCATTTTTCATTCACAGACCCTTCAGTATGCAACCCAAGGTCTTGTGATTCCCCTTTCCCAGGTCCCAGGAACCATTACAGCTGGCTGACAATGCCAGATCTAGAGGACTGAGCACATATGGGACAAGCTTGAGCACCAGAAAAGGTGTAGCCACTGCCCAAGGTCCCTGCTCTAAGATCATGCAGGGAAATGTGTTACAACAGAGTAAGAACATGACGAGGAAGATTAGATGCAGTGTCAGCAAAAGAAGTACTAGCAAGTAATGCATTTCCTTGTTGTACTGAGCAAGGCATCATCCAATGATACATTAATCCAGTTCTGGTCTCCTTCCTCTGCAGAGCTCTCTGGAAGCCTGAGCTGCCTGAATAACTACGTGACCACTGTGAGCTGCACGTGGATAACAGAGAAGCCCATGGGTGACGGACCTTTCCACCTGCATTTCACCAAGTAAGAGCTGTCTGCGACAGCCCCAGCCCTGGCATGGACAGGACAGCGCTGAGAAGCAGAGATGGAGTCCAGCTGTGGGCTTTGCTCCCTCCACAGCACGAGACCTGTGGCACAGCTAGCTCTGCCACCCCATCACCCCAGACCTGGGCTGCCTCAGAAGCTGCTCTCTATTGTGGTCACACAGCCTCAGGGGCTGCAGCAAAGGTCCAGTGCACATGGCTGCCTGATCTCCTGTCAGCTGTGGGCTCTCCATCTGTTCAGTGAACCCTTCTGGCAGGCATCTCAGCACAGAGAACCTTCCCTTCCTGGCCTCTGGTCCCCATGACCTGGAACTTCCAGAGCCCATCCTACATAAAGCTGCTTAATCAACTTCTAATAATTTCTTTCCTTTTTGCCTAAAAATTAAACACCTAATGGTTTAATCTATATTAGAAAATATATAAATACAAGTCCAGTGAGTTATAAGCTTTAATAAGAGATTTAGAATATTATCTGAATAGTTTTTCCTCTAATAGAAGAAATCAGGTGAATAGTTTGCTAACTGATAGGATAATTTGAGAGAAATGTGTTTAGGTTATGTAGTAACATTGTCTTGACCACCTGTAACTATTACATGAGGGTAAGTCACTCTGACATTAAATGCCTCATATTCTGCTATGGTTTAGTAAAAAATAACCTCTTATTCATACTGGATTTTAAATCTATGGAAAGATGGACAAGCTGATAAACTGATATTCTAGTTTCCTGTGGGACCACGTGCAATGTGAAAAAATTGCTAATAAATGGCTAAAACATAAAAAGACAAACCAACTTCCAACACATTTTGCTGTCAGTACTGGTTTGTTTGTAGTGAAAAATGTACAGCTTATTGTACAGAGCTTATTACCTCTGTGCTGTGCATTTGTAACCAGCTGTCCATCCACTCCTTCCCCCCTACCCATGTGCTTTCTTGGCAGTGACTGCAGCCCTCTCACTTTCAGAGGGAGCAGGGAACAGCTACTGGGTGCTATGTGCAACTCCTGTGAGATCTGGGGCTCTCAGCAGTAAGGTTATGAAGGTGTCTCCTTCCTCCCCATCCATCCGGCTTTTGGATTGCTGCTTTGCTTGCTGTCTGCACTAAAGAGGTTCATGGTCTTCCAGAGTGTGGTGCTGTGCTAAGCTGCCACACATCCATAAACTGAAAAGCACTTAATTGTCTGACTTAAAAGAAACTTTCAGTCTTTTTATTCTTCTAGCCTCTGGTCAAAGGGCCACAATGCCAGCTGCAAACTGACTGCCACAGAGAGCATGCAGAATCAGTACCACTGCACAATTCATTTAGCCAGCCAGATCTTGGAAACGGATGGTTACAGAGTGTCTCTCCAAGGAAACTTCTTTGGATGTAATCACACATACATGACCTTTCCAGAGTACAGTCCCCGCAAGCACAGTAAGTGTGAACCAGGGCAACTGTGAGCTGAGGCTCTGCCCAGCAGCTTCAGGATAGGTTTGATATGCTGCCTAACAAAAGATGTCCCAAAGAAAGCAAGGGAAAACAATAAGAACAATCAAAACTGCCCATCCCCAGAGAGTGCACTGTGTGAACTGCACCACTAAAGATGCAGTCCCTGAGTCTCTCCATCCTGACTTTTCCCAGACTTCAGAGGGCTAGCTCTGGAACACCATTCAAGAACAGTCCTCACCTGCATCATGTTTTCTTGTGCCCTGGGTAATTTGCAATTGGATTGCTTCAATTAATTTTTTGTTGTTTTACTTTTCCTTAAGAAATTATGTAATGAGGAGTCATGGATTTAACTGAATGTCCCATGGCCTGGTACTACAGAGAAATGCTCAAAACCTGTCCATATTAGTGGTATGTTGTAAGGGCAGAATGTGATATCCAGAGTGGTTCTTTGCTTGCAAGATTAACCCTAGGGACTACTGGAGTTATCATTAATATATGTCAGATCTGTAGTTGTTCTGATCCTGTAAGCTAACTTGCTCTACTGATAGCATTGGTATCCCCTCTTTAGACCCAGCTTTATCTTCAATTACTTCAGTCACCCTAATATCATGCATCTTCTGTTGTGGTGTCTCAAACACTGTGAAAAAAACCCTGCCTCTTCTATTTGCAGTAAAACTTGATCCACCTTTGAACATCCAGAGCAATGCCACTGCAAGCAAGTGCCAGATATGGTGGAGTGTGTGGAATGTGCCTTGGTACCTCGCTGAAATTCTCCAATATGAGTTGCAGTATAAGGAGTACAGCATGTCCTGGGAGGTAACTGGATGAGGCACACAGTGATCCTGCCTTGTTCTTTGGGTATAATGGCCTTGCCACTCAGCTCAGGGCTCTCCACCAGCTGACTTAAGCTGGCTTTTCTGGTTTTCCATATTAAGGCTGAGTGATTTTACATAAAACATCAATACTGAAGTTCAATACCTATTCTTCTCATGAATCCTGCAGAAGCCAACCATCATCATGCAGACCCTCTTCTTGTATCTAAGAAAAGAAAATCTGGAAAAGAAAAGGGAAGGGAAAAAACAACATGAAAAGAGTATTTAAAAAACCCATCCTTTTGCCCAGTCTTATTAACAGCAATGCTTTGTAATACTTTGCAGGTTGCGTTGAACAAGACACTACCCAGTTCACTGCCACGGGTAGAAATTGAAGCCACAGAGCTCCGCAGTGGCATTGCTTACACTGCAAGAGTTCGCTGCAAAGTTTCTGAAAATGAGAATTCATACCACAGTCAGTGGAGTGAGTGGAGCCAGACAACAGTGTTTCAAAGAGCAGGTAGAAAGAATGTTGTTTTCATCTTACTGCTTTTCATGTCCATGTTTCAAAAAAAAGAAGATACATGGTAAAATGAAGCTTTCTTCAAGTATTCATAGCCGAATTACTTTCCTTAAGGCCTTTATCTGCCTGTTTCATCTGCAGTGCTTGGTTATTTGGGGTTCTATCTTGACTTCCAGAATTTTAATAAAAAATTCTTTTCCTAGGTGTCCCAAAAGTCTCTGAAAAGATTCTAAATACCAAAACTATGCAGTACTTATTCATTCCTCTGAGTTTTGGCACTCTACTCTATTTATTCTGGAACTGCAAGCTTTCCTCAAGGTATGTGATTTTCATTAAGTTCCCCTTGATCTTTCTGGCCTGGAAAGGGTAAATCAAGAGTCGTTATATCCCTTTTCCTCCCTGTTTCTGCTGCACAGACTCAGTCATTTCCAAAAGGTCTTTTGACAATCTTGGCTCATGACATGTTCCTCAGCCTATGACAGTTAATGACCCAATATACAGTCCTTAAGGAGACCAAAGTACCTTTGGGACTCTGAAATGAGGCTAAAGCCTAAGGATGATGGTATCTTGGAGGTAAAGAAATTTAAGCCCATGGAAATATTTGAAGTTTCATGTAGATAAATTAAAAGTGCAAGTACACAACAACCCATAAAGGTGGTTAATCTGATGTCAATGTAAAGCTACTTGTGATATTCCTGGCAGGAATCAGTAGGTAAAATACCAATATAGGCAAACTAAACTGACTCTGATTCATTTGAGACCAAGTTGTACAGAGAAAAAAGTGTTTTTAGAATCCTGGTTCAACCATCCTCTGCAGTTTTTTATGCTGGCAGAGCATGGGTAAATCTCCTACCTCTTTCTTTTTTGCCTTGATGTGCATTATTATGCTCCATATTCTGTTAGAGAAACAGAATAAATGATGTCCATATAAAATATTTTTACAGGATAGACTCCAATAAAGGGGCAAGCATGTGTGGCAGAATTTCTGTGTTTAAATGTAATGAAACTAGAACTCTTTATAACACTTTCAGAAACAGTGGTTTAGATCAAATAAACCGATTAAACAAATGCTTCAATAGCTCGGTGCATATAATTAGTAATAGACCAGTATATTAAGTTTGTGGCATATTCCTAAGAAATTTATGAGACTATGCTTCAGTTGGAAGACAAATAATTGTGTGAGAAGTCAGAAATTATGATGAGTGGGCTTCTTGTGTAATCTTACTAACATAAGTGTGTGTGTGGGGAGTTGGTTCAACTGCTATCATGGAGATAGAATACAGAAAACCTGTCCATTCTAAGTGTTGTTTTCTCACTTTAGGGCAAAAAGCCTCACCTGTTTTAACATTCCCACACCAGCTGCTTTCTTTCAGCCACTCTATAATTTGCACAATGGGAATTTTAAGGTAAGAAATAAAATTTAATTTCTTTCTTTCTTAATAAGCAGAATTAATGACATATGGTTCTGATCTTCCTGAAAATTTCTAGTTTCTCATTTTCCTGCTTCCACATACTAGCTAACCACCTGAGCTTTTGTCCAGTTTCTTATTCCTTAGAAGTGGAACTCCTACAGTGACTCCCAGTCAGACTGAATGCAAAAGGTGCACCTTTTCAAAATCAAAGCAATACCAACAGCTTGCATTATATTCTGGTGGTATAATCTTGTAAAAATTCTTGTAAAATTTTGTGAAATTAGTTGCTAGGCTTTTTACCTTATTACTCTAACTTTGCCTGTTGGATTTGCACTAAACATCTGGGTTATTGTGCCAAAGCCATAAAGAAAGAAAAGTTATTTTGGAATAACTATGCAATATGACCCAAACTTATTGATGCTTTCATTAGGACTGGGTTGGACCAAATCAGGCTTGTAGCCAACTTGAAAGAGAAGAGGCCAGCAACTCAAGCAAAGTGAATGCAGATAGAGTTTCTGATCTAAACACCCAAGACCTGATTTCCCAAATCTCATTGAAATCTACAGGAAGCACAGATGTGGTTACTGCAGAAGAAAACTTTGCATTTGCCTTGGGTCCAAGCCAGCAGTATGTCCCCAGCAGGTATATTAGAGCAGAAGAGATAGAGTTGTGGCCGGGACTACTTTTTTCACCAAACCATGCTGATGATACTGTTGGCCTGAAAATCTCTGCTACAATTAAAGACAACCTTGAAAGCCCTGGTGTTGGAAGGAATTGTCCCTCTCACTCACAGGATGGAAAGAGTGACTTTCTTATGCTTCGAGAATCTTTGGGGATAGCAGATGTGTCCTTCAGCAGTAGTGACTATTGTACTTTGTGTGACAATGATACCACAGGAGGTTTGATTTCTGCTGAACTACTGAAGGTTTCTAATGGCAATAGTCATGTTAAACATCAGAAAGGTCAGTAACTTTCCCTGAGGAATACTGCCTACAAAGTTCCCTGTGCTCTCCTATCACCTCCCAACACTGTCCTTCCAAGTGGCATAAATGGTGACTGGGCAGACAGTTTCAAACATGTATCATTTTAAAATACATCCTCAACTTCTGTACTTCAGAAGAACATTGTGACTAAGTCCC
Source organism: Notiomystis cincta (assembly GCA_013398075.1). Taxonomy (NCBI): domain Eukaryota; kingdom Metazoa; phylum Chordata; class Aves; order Passeriformes; family Notiomystidae; genus Notiomystis; species Notiomystis cincta. The sequence goes on along the minus strand of VZRX01012939.1, from coordinate 1,562 downwards.
CTGTCGAGCAAATGCTACCCCTACAGGCATGGCAAAGCCTGACTCCAGCAACATCTGTGGTCCCAGAGACACATGACTATGCTCTTCCCTAAATTAACCTCTTGGCTGCAAGGTCTAGTAGCTCTCTTGTCTAAAGAGGCAGCAGCAGACCTGCTGTTTTCCTCAGGCTGAACTATTGGAATTGTGTGCCTCTTGGAAGCAACAGTATTTGCAATGTGATGAGCCATGATTTAAACGCCATCACTTTGTAAAAACTATGCATGGTTTTTCACAAAATCATGAGAAACTATTTTTGCTTAAGAAGGTAATTCTGCTTCTTAACATGATACTGATGGATTAAAGGGGTTCCTGATTTGATCAGAATTTGTAATTGCTCTGTTTAAACATAATCATACAGTAGGCCTTGTTCTTTATTATCTTGAATGGCTGTAACTTTTTAATTTGCAATAACTAATGTACTGCTTTAACAAAAATTTTATTTCAAGGTTAAGTGGCTGGGTTGATCTAATGGAAAAAGATGAAAAACAAGAACAGCACAAATGACCTTTACTTAATCACAGAACAGGGCAGACCCACTGCCTCTCCAGGGCTTCTACTGTTTCTCCAGAGCTGATGAATCCTTTGCCTATCTGCACAACAGGTACAGCCTTTCTGAGCTGAATCTCTGGAGGTTTAGTTTCTGCCCTAGACAAAGAAAATCCTATATGTGATTAATAATCTACCAAGCAGATTTCTGTACTCTTAGTTGCATCTCAGATTTAATGGGCTCAACAGTTTCAGCAAGCACGCTGAGATATGCATCCAAACGAGCTGACATACCTATATACACAGTCACATACCATTCATTCCTTCCTCTTTGAAGTGCTTCCCTTGTCTCCCTGGTGACAGCACAGATTAGTTCTGACAAGGCAAAGAAAGATTTCATTTAGAAGAAACAAAGTAGGTCGAGACATCCTTCCCAAAAAGTGTGCTAAGCCAGAAAAATATTGTGAGCAGTCTTCATCTGTGAGAAAAACAGAAACAGAAAGAGGAGTTAACATCCAATTTGTGTGACAGCCACAGGAGGTGACAGTGGTGATTTGTTTTCAGTGTTGTAAGCAAAGGGCTTTTCTGATACCTGAAAAAACATCCTATTTCTGGTCCTTGGTGCTTTTTAATTTGCAAAAACTATATTCAAGGGTGATTCTTTTGCTCTGCCACAATCTAATGGCATGTTGCTGTCATTAACAGTTGCTGTAATTTCCCTAGGATGAGAAAAATCAGTAAAACAATGCCACATACCTGGAGGATTTTGGTGATCTCAAACTTTTGGACCTCACAATGTAGTTTGATGTAGTGTCCCAAATTTCAAATCTTCAGAATCTGAGGGATGCTTTCTGAAACTGTCAGATCAATTGTATCTTAAATTCATCAGATCTTGACAGCCCTTACTTATGAACATGTCTGCACAGAAATGCAACCATTTTCATAAAATCTTGTTCTGTTAATAAGGTATTCTTTACCAGTTGTATTAGCAAAATGAGAGTGCGAACAATTATATTCAGTGTCGTGGGATGATCTTG
>VZRX01012938.1:0-10222 GCA_013398075.1 Notiomystis cincta | reverse complement strand
GGAGGAGAAGGAGGAGGAGGAGAGGCATTTCCCTTAACTCTGTACTCTGTTCCCAACTGCTCTTCACTATCTGCTGTAATTCTCCTGCTGACCCTCATCTTGCAAATGTTTTCCTTCCTAAGAATTCTCAAGGAAGTTTGCAGCCCTGGCAGGAGTGGGGAGTAACCTGGTGTTTTGGAACATGGTAATTCAGAGAGTCAGAATGAAACAACACAGGGAGGCAAGGCTAACCAGACTGAGGGAATACTAAACACACTTATGCAAAAAATGAACTTTTAAAGTTCCAGTTAAGGACAAAATCAGATGGATTTTGCAGTTCATCGGTTTTAGAATTATTGATTCAGGCACTGGGCAGATTCACAGAGCCAACATCACTTTTCTTCTCCCTTCAATCACAGTCTTTGTGTTTTGTTCATGAAAATGAACTCCCTGTATTTATTTTCAAGAAGATAAAGTGCAATTTGACACCAAGAGCAAATTTTTATTAAGTTGTGCAACTGCAGAGTCTTGGCTTACAATTGTAGGCTCTACAGCAATTAAGTTTTTATTCTTTTTTTTAATACCTGGGAATTTAACCTTATGTATAAATGTGAATATTTAAGGTTATACAATCTCTTTTATTCATCTATAGCTTGATAACATGCTTAATAGTATTGTGCTTTATTGTTGTAGCTGATTGGCCACACTAATTAACTCCTCTAACTTTGATCACAGAGGTAAATACAGGGTGTCTTACTCCCACTTTAAAAATTCTGCCGAGCAATGCTGCTGGTGACAGGACTTTGGTTATAAATATCCATCACAAAGAACTGCAGCAATAATATATTTTGGTGATTCCAAAGAATATACGACAATGTTCAAATTTTTGCTTCTGCAGATTAATATAAAACAATATGATATTGCATTACACATGAATTTTTGTAATACACTTGAATTTTACAGTTTCACCTATTTCGAATTGTGTACATGAAGAGGGAAATGTAATAAAAGTAACAGTGGTTTAGCAAGTAGAATCAGATTAAAAAGCAAATTCTTGTAATTTTTTTAAGTATGTGTACTGACTGTATTCTGTTCATGCCAGGATTCTTTTCCATCAGATATTACGTGAAAACTATAGAAAAATGTAACTATTGTCAATAAAAGATATCCAAATAAATTGTTAGATGCATTTTCTAGTGATATTTTTGTGCTTAAAGACTTGAAAACCAGAAGCTTTGTATTTTACATGTTTTGTAAAAATGAGAAAAGGTCAGTGATATGCCACTGAACAGTATAATCAGTTTTTAAAGGACTGCACTGTGATATCTTACCTCTTTTCTTAAGGGATCTATTAATGCAATAATAAAAGGAAAATTATTAATCATTTCCACATACATGTCCACCATTTCATCAGGGCTTTTGAATGTTCCAGTGAGTATTCCATATTTTCCTTTATCCTAGAAAGTAAAATAAAAAGCATAAAAGACAGGGAAAGTAAGACCCTGGGAAGTGGAGTGTGCACACATCTCGTGGCAGGGGTGTCTCTAAGGCAGCAGGCTGTGTGTGCTGCAATCACAAGGCTTCCACTCATCTGCTTCACTGTGTGTCTGAGCTGTCAGCACATTGTTACAGAAAACTCGGCCTAAAATGACACCGTGGGTTCCAGGGGGCTCATGCCAAAGTCTCAGAACAATGCCACTGCCAAAGGAAGAGAGATCTATTTCAGCATTTTCTAGGCAAGGCTGCCAGTTGGACACATTTATAGCATGAAGTTAGCAATATTTGACATTTTTATTGAATCTCCCATGAAGAAAATATCATTTTTCTCTTCCAAACAAAAAGGTGATTTTTTTTCTCCATCGTTTTCATAAAGAAAACATGGCAGGGGAAAGGAGTGCACCCTCAGTGCTCAAGACCAAGATAGTGCCTTTCCCTGCCTACTTCCCCTTTCAAAAAGAAAAAAGAAAAACTTATTTAAAAGCAGTCTCATCATTCTGGGAAGCACAAACTGTAGCCTAGGAGGAATTTTAAAGGCACACTGTGAAACTGTGCTGGATATCCACTGCTTTCGTGGCTTTAACAGTTCAATAACAGAATTACTGATAATTCAGTGGTTAAGACTTTGCACATTCTGGTACAGGACACAGATAATCACAGCCAGGAGAGCAACTGCTTCCCCAAAAGATATTGGCAATGGAAGCTTTGGCACTACAGAACACCCAAACTCACAAAAGCTCATGGGGTACTAAATGGAAATGGAAGTTTCTTTTTCTGCTTAGAGAAAAGCCTGACTGATCCTGAAATAAGGGGGAAGAGCTGTAAGACTTCATTGGGAGATAAACAGATTTTGTCAAATAAAAACATTAAAAAATTAAAATTAAAAAATTAATGTTGATGCACAATGAGATGGGCAATAATGTGTATATAAACATACCACAGTAAAAATACATGCAAATGTTAGGATAGTTTGAAAAAAACAAGATATGTAGCATAATAAATAAGTAAATAAATAAATAAATATGCAGATTCAGCCAGAATTTATAAATGCAAAGATTTCTTTCTGTTTGCTTGATTGCTACTTTTAAAAAATGGAGTTAGGAGCCTGTAGGTGAGTTTGTAACATAATAATAAATAATGTTAACAAACAGCTACATTTATTTTAAAACCCAAGAAAACAGAAATTGAAAAAGAACTTACATAATCCATTAATTCATGAGCAGCACAATTTATTGCTAAATACATGTCTGTTCCTAGCTCCAGACCTATATTTTCACAAGCTGTTTGCATTAGGAGCAGCAGTTCTTCTAGACTATCATATCCTGCTATCAGGCAGCCTAAGTGGGATATTCTTTTTAAGACTGGTGTCTGAAAACAAAGCCAAAATAATCACTTTATTTACACACATATATAGTATACTTTTTTTTTTTCATTGTCATTTCAGTCTGCATTTAGTAATCAAATTATAAATTTGTTCTCAGAAATCTCCTTGGCAGCTTTAAGGACAATTCTCTAGGAAAGAGAAATTATCAAGTGCTAATGAGTAGGGAGCCAATAGTCCTTGGAAATATGTCCAGTCATGTAGCTCTCAGTCTTGTATGGCTAGCACTGGTTTAAAACACTGTTTTAAAGGCACTCTTAACAACCACTGAGTTGCCATAAATGTTCTGGTGCTGTGGACCAACCTCTTGCTACCATATCCTTCACTTTGAAATAGCTCTTACTCATTAATCCTCAACTACAACATTGATATTGACCCTGGAGAGTGTTCAAGAAACCTCAAGAATCTTCCAAGACTTCTAGAAGGAGCAAATTTCCTGGAGGGGAAATACCTCCAGCCCAGCTGCAAGCAGCTGTCTGCTTCAGGGACAGTATTGCTGGATATGAGCCACAAGCAGAGCTGAATTGAGCAAATATTTCATGTATCTTTCTGTTGTCACTTTTCCTGCAGGTTTTCCAAAGACTGATTTTTAACTGTAAAGTCTGGGAATTTTGGATTATAAAGATGCACCAATAGACAACAAAAAATGCTGCATTCTTCCTGCACTTCAGACAGAGGTTAAATCTGCAGTTTCAGGTGGTTTTCAAGATGTCCATTTGCTGTGCCTTGTTACATTCTATTAAAAGCATTGTTTATCTGTATCAAAACATTTTTTCTCTGTCTTGTTTTTATTTCCATCACCTAAATAAGTTCTTTTTCTTCACTGCCTACATTGTAATTCTTCCTGGTTTTCCCCACAAAAAGTTCAAATTGACATAGTACTTTTATCAGTTTTAAATTCAGTTTCACTACTGTCTCCTTTAGTTTTCTCCTATTGAAATAAATGGAATTTTTTCACAGAATCTAATGCATTGTTTCCTTGTGTATATCTCAGAGAAATATTCCACTTTATGATTGTAGTACATATTGTGGTATTAATATGGAAACTACCCTCCAGGAAAACACTGGCCAGCATCTTAGTGATGATGATTTTTGTTATTTAAGCAACAATAAAACAGGAAAGCTTTTGTTTATCCTTTCTTTTTATATTTCACAACAGTAACGATTCTCACCTGATAATATTTAAATCATCTCAGAGTGAAGAGCAAAACCTGCATGGCATTTCCATCCCACTATTTGCAAAACTCATCAACAAACTCTCCCTTTTTGAAGGGATAAAAAAGATCATTTGAGTCATGTAAAATAATGTCCTGTGCAATATTGTGAGTGCTGCCCTTTAGCTACTGGTTTGTATCTGCCATTATCTATAACCTCACCCTGGACCTGGGCACTGAATGCAGCAGGATAAAGAGGGGAGTTCTGTTCCCAGGGTTAGGAAACAGCACAATCCACTGGTCCTACAGGCAACAATTCATGATCAAAAAGGCACATTCTCTGCTGCTGCTACAGGCCTGCAAAATGCTCATTTGGATAAATTACCAGGATTTCTATATGAGAAAAATTACCAGATCCCAGAAATTTTCCCCTTTTTCCTCTACTGTCCCCCAGGAAGGGAATGTATAGTCAGAAGAATATAAATTAATATGTATATAATGAGCATTTGGAATATTAAAGTCTGGCCTTGACCTTTCCAAAATAGATTAAGGCTTCCCTTCTTAAGAACATTTTGGTTCCCTGCTGCTGTTAATACCTTGTTGAAAGCTTAGAGTTAAAATCTCTTTTCTTACCGGACCTTTCTGTGCTTTTCCTTTCTTACTGTCTGCTGGTGGACCAGGCTGTTGGAGTGAAAGAAGAAAGAAATCAATTCCATGGAAAAATACAAACATGACAGAGAGACCTCAGAAAAAAAAAGAAAAAAAAAAGATTGGCCTAAAGAGATTGTAAATACTTAAGTTAGGAAATAGCTTTATTTAATAGTTTAATAGCTTAATTTTGTTGTGGTTACTCATTTAAAATGTTTATTTCTATGTGGACATCTGTCCAACCATCATTTGGTTTTCAAGACATTCTCCCCCAGCCCATCAGAAATACAGGGGATCTCAGAAATGGGAATCTAGACTCTGTACTTGGAGAAACCCAACCACTTTGCTTTCCAAAAAGCACATGCACACACCAAGAATGATTTACTACTACAGTAATAGCACCTTGAATAAAACATGTGTGTGAGAAGTGCAGCAGGATCAGAATACATCTTGTATAGTCCCTCTGGTACCATTCACTCCCAGTACATCTCTTCAGGTAAGCAGAAAGCCTTATGCTTAGAACAATGTTTTGCTCTAAATTTTCTAATTTAGTATCACCAATGTTTTATTCATCTGTCAGAGAAAAACATCATCTGTTCTGTGTCAGGAGCTTGTAACAGGCTAAGTGTTCCATGTGTATGTTTAAAAGGACAGTGGTAATAAAAAGATCAAATTAAGTACATCTCAATGTTAGAACACATTTTAATTTTACCATTTTGTCTGGAGTCTCCAAGAGTCTTGTCATTTCTTTCTGAATATCCAGAACTCTTTGTATGCCCTGAAATTAAACAACAGTAATCTTCAAAAGAAAGTTTTATTAATTCATTTTAGCAGCTTAAATCAGAAGAAAGACAACACTTATTCTAAATGCAAATTTTAATATAAAGTCTTTTAAAAAGCCCAAACCATTACAGACTCCTTAACACAATCTCTCCACCCACAAAATGCAGTCAAGTGTCCAATGATAAAGGGTTAGTAGCAGTGGAATGAGCAGGAATATTTGATGATGGGATATCAAGGAAAGCAGGCTCTTTCCCAAAGGCAGCGCTTCACAAATCTAACAAGTAAAAGATATCTGGGTCATTGCATTTATAGCTGAGAAGTGAGAAGATGGTAATTCCTGGTCCCACTTGTGACTCTGCCTAAGACTTCCTAAACTCTGACAGGACTGAGTGCATTTACCTTCAGAATACTCCCAGGAAGCAGGAAAAAAAAAAATAAATCACTGTCTTGATTTTAAACACTGGGGAACACTCCAATTAAATGAATTCATTGCTTTTAATGCAAGGCTTTTTCCTTTTCAGCTGAGCCAGTAAATGTCGAGTGCTAACTTTGTAAAGAAAATTTCAGATTTTCTCAAACTGTGCCAGTAAAGGAATACTGAAGGGGGCAGAAGTCAGTCAGAGCTGACAACAACACAGGACAAACAGCTCCGTGCTCTGCAGCGCAGCAAACACCTTCCTTCTCTCCCGTGGGCACTGGGAGGCGTCCTGGCTTTGAAGGAGGCAGAATTGGTGACCTGATGAACAGCTCTGGAGGATAATCCAGAAAAGTTAAAGGAAAGGCAAAAAGAAAGAGAATCGAGCTCAGCTATTTGTTCAGGTCACCAGCACACAAAGTAGAAATCACAGTCCTAATGGAGGCATCTTGTGCAGATACATTCTTTAATGCAACACATGGCTACACAGAAAGAGAGAGGGCCGATCCCAGCTGTCTCACCCATCCTTCTTGCTCTTTGTATTCCCTTCTAGTGTCACAATTCCATTTTAAAGCAACTTATTCCCAAGCATTTTATGCTCTCCTGTGAATTTGTCATGGGTTTTGTTGTTTTGTATGCTTTAGTAAACAACTGATAATATTTATAATCTACTAATGCAAAATCTATTATTGTGTAACACAATTCCTTGACCTCTTCTTCAATGCACTGGTTTTTTCCTCTATACAAACATACATTTTTAACTTAAATCTTCATGGTTCTTCTTTTAAATCATCTTTTTACTTAATGTTATTAGTGTTAGAATTCTGTACTAACATCTGTTAAATCTTTGGCCTTGTAAGCTAACAAAAAATAAAAACTATAGTTTCTAAGGACTATATTGAAAAGACCTATATACCTATGTACATATGCATTTGATATGATGTCTATAGAATACATTTACAAAAAAAAAAGGAAACAGTACCTGTTTGAGTGATAACTCAGTTGGTGGTATAAGCATAACTTCTTTCACTAATTTCAGTTTTGCACGTGATTTTCTTTCACAGTTCAACAGAGTAACCATTGGGAGTGGTAAAGTCATTTCTTTAGGTGACTCCTGTAATTGGGAGTGCCAGGTGAAATTAAAAATGTAAAAATCAGAATAATTTCTTGCATATTTTAGTTATGGTACAGGCTTCAAAAACTGCTGCAGGCAATGGTGTTAAGGGTGTAGTCTATTTAATAGACAAATTTAATACCACAGTCACGACTGGCTGCAGTAATTATGATAACTGGGATAAAACAAACGAAATTACAAAAGCCACAGGTACCTGATCATGTTTCAGCAGTGCAATATACAAGTACAATGGGACATGGCTAAGGGTGGCCCCAGCTTTTGCTATGACAAGTGATGTTCCCCCAATGGCCAAGCTGCCCCCCAGCACTGATTCAGCAGGTTCTGCAGGTGGGATGGGTTTCTCTTCCACTGACCCCTTCTTTCCTACAAGACAGAGAGTAGGAGCTAAATATTCTCTTGGTTCTAAACATATCCTTGTGGATCAGAGTTATGTGAGTAAATACAATACTGTCATTTCAGTGTGTACTTAATGAACAAAAAACCAAGAGTTTATTTTTTAAAAACTGAATTTTGTCAGCTGTTTTATATGGAATGACCTTACAAGTAAACAGAGTATCTGCCCTCACTCTGGTTTCAAATGCGTTTCAAGTCTGTTTCTTTTGGAGATATTTCAGCCACAGAAATATATATTTTTATTTATCTGTGTTTGAATCCAATCACATTATATAATTTTTCATGTTCCTTTCAATAACATGTTTTCAGTCTTCTTTATTGTGCTCCTTAAATGCTCAGATTTTGCAATAAAAAATGGAAGACTACATTATAACCTGACTGGGAGTACAAATATTTGATTTTTTCTAATAATGACTGGGAAAAAAAATTCAGGCCTATTACAACTGGAATTCCCAAAGAGAAAACAGGTCTTTTAAATATTACACATAAGATTTTCATAAGAATTTATTTCTTTTTCAGATACAACTTTTTCCAAAATGCTTTAAACCAAGCAGTTCTCACTACCATATTTATTGCCTATAGTGCTTACATGAACTTACAGGTTCTGAAGCTGCAATAAGTGATCTGATTCCCAAGAACCATTGCACTGGAGGCTGTTTTATATTGGCTCCAAATAGTCAGACACTGAGTCTAACAATAATATTACAGTCAATGTCATAATCAGTGAAAACACACAATAGCTGTATCAGCAGAAGCTTGACTGAAGTATCATATACACCATGATGATATCTGGATGGACCTGACAACTCCAGAGGTTAAATTTCAGGTCAAAGGTGAATTTACTGTGCACACATCCAGTATGAAGTGGGAGATTTTTACTGACAGTATATGATAGTTACAACTAAACTGACTAGAAATAGAAATTTGCCAAAATTTTCTGCCCTTCCAACAAATGACAACAACCCCTTTTTGTCTGAATTTAATGTATAGATGGAGATAACATATGGTGGTTTTTTTCTTCGGGTTGTGTGGTTTTGGCCATATAGCCTTACCTTGTTTTTCTAGTCTCATGCCATTTTTATCCTTTTTCCTCTAGTAAGATGTTTGTTTACTTCCTTTTACTCTATACTACCCTTCATTCCAATCTCATCCCCTTCTTTCTTTCTCTTCTGCTTTTCTCTTTATTTCCTCCTTTTCTCAGCATTAGAAGGAAACTTTCCTTCCTCTTTCAATTGTTTTCAACTTCTATCTTAATTCTATTTCTTTTTTACTGCTCAGTTCTGTGATTTCCTTTTCTTTCCTTATCATTTTCATTTTTATTCTTCATTTGCATCCTCCTCCATTCTTATTCCTCACTCTGAAGAATAATAACCTCCTGTCTAAACCAATTGTAAAACAAAGGCAGAAACTCTGTTCAACCAATGCATGTGAATGATGAGGAAACTATTTTCCCCTCCCTCCTTTTGCTGCAGAAACTGCTGTGATCAAAAAGGTCAGAAGAGAGTAACCAAACCCTTTGAACATGAGAAAGGATGTCCTTTAGGACCTTTATCAATATCTGTATTGCAGAAAATATTAAAATTAAATAAAGTAAAACCTGTTTTTCTTCCTCTTTTTTGCTTAGATTTTAGGGCTGTAGAGCATGAAGCAGAGAGAGGAATGACTTTTGCTGCTGCTTCTCCTTCTCCTTCTTCTTCTTCTACTTTTTCTTCTTGCTTTTGAATTTCCTTTTCTTCTTCTACCTTCTTTGCAAAGTACTCACTGAGTGAAGAGGCATAAAAATTACTGGGTCAAAATATTGTTAGACCTGTGACATGTAGACATGTGGTACAGGCTAAACAACATGCTAGGATGTAAATTAAGTGCATGTATTTGAGCTTCTGCCACGGATTCCCTGTGTGAAGCTGGAGAAGTCCATAAATTTCCTATGTCATTCTTTTTGGGCAGTCATCTACAGCATTGATTAAACAAAAAGGACCACAAGCAAGCATCACAAACCTTAGTACAGGCTTTGTAAATCACTCTGGTTTGAAAGCCAGCTCTGAGGAGACAGTCTGAGAATGAAGGATTTATTTCTGTTGCATGGGTAGTAACAGAAATTGTCACAACTTCATGACATCCACCAGCCTGGCCTAGGTTGCTAAGACAGCAGGTGAGTTGTACACTGCTTCCTGTGTGGCTGCAAACTCAGGTGGCTGAATTTCAATTACATGCATGAAGTGACATCTTTGCCCGTGGGTCACAGAAACACAGTGCAGGAAAACTGAGCATGTAAGATACATAAAGCAGTGTAAACAATGCACCAAAATCTTATTTAGACTCACTTTCCAACTGAGTCCTTATTCTCTTTATCAAGGTTTTCCCCAATCTAGTCCATGTGGAATGCAATTCGGTCTGTTTGCTACTGTGTTCAGTGTTGCAGCCCAAAACAACATGCTTTTTATATCACAATTATGAAAATCAGGCAATAATGGAGTGAAATGGCTCAGAGACAGACATTATATCCTAAAATTATTCTTTAAAAAAAGTAGAAAACATTGAATATTCTATATGTCTTTCATTAACAATATAAATTAATGGTGAATATTTCAAAGGCAATAATTTTCATAATATGCAAGACCTACCCAAGCATCTCATCAGCTTGACACTGGTCAGTAGGCTCCAAGTCCCTTAACATTGTGTTAAGTGATTCATTGACCCATTCCACAGCAGTATGAACAGAGTCATTTCTTTCTTTCTCATCAGCATCAATTGTTTCAGGTAAACCATTTTCAGGTATTTGAGAATGAGCAGCCATTACAATGGAACAAATCCTCTGGTAAAAAAAAAAAAAAAAA